>LPNX010077056.1:0-45945 GCA_001517045.1 Pseudotsuga menziesii
TTTTGTCTTATTTGCCTAGTTCATGAGTCCCACCATGTGCAAGTTGCTAATTGCCTATCCATAGAGGTCAAACTTTCCATATTTGAATCATGTAGCACTTGGGAAAGCCTTAGGAATCAAATCTTCTTTATTCCTGGCCTCCTAGGCACCCTTCTGCTTTTTCTGCTTTATTGCCTACTTTTTCAGTGTTTTAAGGCACATAGGAAAGCAAGACTAGGTGAGGTGAACTTGTTTTTTGCCCCTTTCATCCTCCACTCTTTCCTCCATGCAAAAGCATGTATGAGATGCCATTCCACCACTCATTATCTTTCCCATGCACCCTTGCCAATTCGTGAGCCTCATGACAGATTTGGGATCAGCTTTTTACACCTATGGGGGATTTGCCTATTTTGGGTAAGCCTGCTTTATGCTAGTTTTGGATGCCTCCTTATGCATTTTATCTCTTGATGTATTCTATATATTCAGAAACCTATGTTATTACATGGTTGGCTATTGTACACTCAGTTAATATAATTTTGTGTTACAGCTCCATATTCAATCTCCATTGTTAGCAATTTTGCATGATCAATTGATAATTGTTGTGGGTAAAATTAATCTATTGCTGGCCTAAATTTCTACAGTGTACTTCATTGATTGAATATGAATTTTTGAATACAATGATTCCTTGAGTGACATATTTAATGGGGCAGCAAGATACACATCTAATGGTAGACCTCGCCAAATGAACATCATGACACAAAATTCAGTCCCTGAGGATGGTTATGCATCCCAAACTAGAGTGAAACACATTAGGTGGTCTTCATTTGGAATCCCTATAAAATTATGTTGTTGATTGAGAAACACATCTCACTTGGGATAAGAGAGACTTTCTTGGACATCTCTTTTCCTTCTTTGCAAAAATGAGCACAAAACCAGACTGTGAAATCATTGGATATTTTGTTAGATACATGCCCATATTATTCAAAATTATAGGACAAAAGTGGTGTCCAAAAAATTTGTTACCCTCCCCACTGGAGTTCAAATCCCACTTTCTGACATGTTTCCTCTTAGTGAGTTGAATTTTGATTAGCTATAAAGAATCTATTCATGAGTTGTTAACATGGCCTTGTGCCCTAAACAATCTAGGGTTTACCCTGGGTACCATCCTTGGAATGAGAGGAACCTTCAAGGAGGTTCCCTCCCAAATATGTTACCTGGAAAAGAAAAATGAAAAACATTTAGGGGACAAATTACCTAATATCACAAAAAACACCTAAATTCCTTTAAATATTAAAATAGATAAATTGGTCAACTACAAAAAACATGAGCTTCAAGATTATTTATTTCTACTCATCTTGCCACTGTGGCTTACACCCAAGATTACTATTTTATACTTGGGTTTCAAGAGTATTTTTTTATACTCGTCTTGCCACTATCTTTGAAATGTTCTTAAAAGTGACATGCATGCAAACCCTAAAAATGACATGCATGCAAACCCTAAAAGTGGCATGCATGCAAACCCTAAAGTGACATGCATACCCTAAAAGTGACATGCATGAAAACCCTTAAAGTGGCATGCCTGCAAACCCTAAAACTGACATGCGAACCCTAAAAGCTATATAAGAAGGTTAGTTAAACCAAAAGGGTATCATTGTTATTATTCATCTTTTGGAAACATGTTTTGGGAGCTCGGTGAGCTACTTAGGGTTTAGGGCAGATTGCCTTGACCTAATTGGATTCGGTGGTGAAATCTATACAACCTAACCAATTGGTAGGGTGAATCATCCAGATTCACCATTGTGTACTTCATTGATTGAATAGGAATTTTTGAATACAATGATTCCTCGAGTGACATATTTAATGGGGCAGCAAGATACATATCTACTAGTAGACCTCGCCAAATGAACATCATGACACAAAATTCAGTCCCCAAGGATGGCTATGCATCCTAAAATAGAGTGAAACACATCACGTGGTCTTCATTTGGTATCCCTATAAAATTATGTTATTGACTAAGAAACACATCTTACTTGGGATAAGAGAGGATTTCTTGGACATCTCTTTTCCTTCTTTGCAAAAATGAGCACAAAACTAAACTTGAAATCATTGGACATTTTGTTAGATACATGATCCTATTCTTCAAAATTATAGGACAAAAGTGGTGTCCAAAAAAATTGTTACCCTCCCCAATGGAGTTCAAATCCCACTTTCTGACATGTTTCCTCTTAGTGAATTGAATGTTGATTAGCTATACATAATCTATTCATGAGTTGTTAACATGGACTTGTGCCCTGAAAAATCTAGGGTTTACCCTGGGTACCATACTTGGAATGAGAGGAACCACCCAGGAGGTTCCCTCCCAAATATGTTACTTGGAAAAGAAAAATGAGAAACATTTAGGGGGGAAATTACCTAATATCACAAAAAATACCTAAATTCCTTTAAATATTAAATTAGACAAATTGGTCAGCTACCAAAAACATGAGCTTCAAGAGTATTTATTTCTACTCATCTTGCCACTATGGCTTACACCCAAGATTACTATTTTCTACTTGAGTTTCAAGAGTATTTTTTTCTACTAGTGTTGCCACTATCTTTGAAATGTTCCTAAAAGTGACATGCATGTGAACATTAAAAATGACATGCATGCAAACCCTAAAGTGACATGCATACCCTAAAAGTGACATGCATGCAAACCCTAAAAGTGGCATGCCTGCAAACCCTAAAACTGACATGCAAACCCTAAATGCTATATAAGAAGGTTAGTTGAACCAAGCGGGTATCATTGTTATTATTCATCTTTTGGAAACAAGTTTTGGGAGCTCGGTGAGCTACTTAGGGTTTAGGGTGGATTTCCTTGACCTATTTGGATTTGGTGGCGAAATCTATACAACCGAACCAATTGCTAGGGTGAATCATCCAAATTAACCATTGTGTAGTTCATTGCATTAGAGATTCATTGTGTTTAGGGCATTGTTGTTGCTTCCTTAAAGTTTATAGTTGGGCATATTCGTTCATTAATCATGGTAGCGATCCTATAATTGTTGAGAAAGGGGGGTCTCCACCAAGTTCTAGGCAACAATATTCCTCTATACTACTATTGTTGAATTGTATACTAAAATCGTGGTTATCTCCATCCATTCCTCCTCAGGGCACAGGGAAGAGATTTACTATGGGAAATGGTTCATTCTATTGGCAACAAGTTACCAATGAGCAGAGGATTATCATGAGGGAACTCATCCTGTCTAATAAGTGTTATCTCTACAAGAAGGCAATAACACAATGAAGGCTCACTTAAATTTCCCTGAATAAGAGGGAAGGAGTAATAAAGAGATCATGTTCACATCTTTAAGGGTTGCATACACTCAAGAGATGTGTCATTAGTCTATCTGGATGCCCTTCCTCCAATCTAGGCATAGCTCTCAAGTAAACCCACTTCCATTGGGGCCTATTCATCATCTACGTTTCTACATCAAACTGCTATAGCCCTCAGAGATTGAATTTCCATTATTATTTGAGATCTGCATGCACATAAGAAGTAAGGGTTCAATGCATGGAAGGTTCTCCTAGCTAAGCATGGTACTCAAAGATTCCATTTAGTCGAAGCATATTCATAAATTTGCATGTTTATATCAGGTTACTACAGCCATCAAGCAATCCACCCTTATCACTATTTGAGATGGCGTGAACCATCAATCTAGGAAATTAATTATCTGCATAGTTGGGACATTCTTAGGCATTCATTATCTTCAGAATTTGGGCATCACCTTGATCACTAAAAGAATTTGTACATTCATCTACAATTCAACGATGTTAAGGCTTAAAATACCGCCATCTCAGTTATTGTTGTCCAAGGTACTTCTCAGATCAAATATGATAATTTCCCAAATTTACATTATTTCTACGCTGTTGTTATTTATGGATATATATTGCAATTTGTATGAATCTCTGGGTTAAGTCTGATATTGGATACAAATAAAGATCATTACTGAGTATAGATATTAGCAAGTCTAGTATGATAAGGAACCCTGAATTGTGTTGTGAAAGTTCCTAATCATAAACCCTATTCAAACATTACACCCTCATTTACACACAAAATAGAGGTTAAGGAATGTATTGATCAGAGAAGTGTCAAGAGTCATCAACCAAAACACAAGAACACTCACAATAATCTATACCAGATTCAGTTTGGGATATTACAGTCTTCCACATAGGATTGTTATTTTCAGTATTATTGAGTACTTCTAGTAAGCGTATAATATTGGATATGGTCCGTATCGGCCTCTAAAATATGGTGGACATAAAGGGACATACCTAGTCTGGATCAACCTATAAAATATGGTGGAAACGAAGGGCCATACCTAGTCCGGATCAGCCTCAAAAACTATACTTTGTATTTTTTATAATAACTTACATAGAATACTGATATAACTAGGGTTCTTCTAGTAAAGATATTTAGATCACTATACAATATGCTCATACATTGTGGATATTACGTAGCTAATACATTTACCGTAAGTATTATTAGCAAGCTCTGTACTCATTACTTATCTTGATGCTTCTTCTTATTCCCATTAATTTATGGTGTTCATGTTCTCCTTATTGAAATAGCGTGTTTACAGTAGTTCTTACTCGTACTTATCTATGATGTTGTAGATAGAGATAGTTAACCTCAAAGACAAATTCCTAAATTAAAAGTCCCATATTTAGATATGACCTCCCAACATAGTTTTATTGACTTCATAGTTCAATGATCTATGAAGAATTTAAAATACCCACCTAACAAATAATGCTCAAACATATGGAGCATGTATACCATGGCTAGGCCTTCCACTTTAGTACTGGCATAGTTTCACTTGGATCGAGTCAATGTAATTCTATTAAAGTAAACATTATGTAATAAGATTGATTCTCTAGGTTGTGCATGGATACCTCTCCAAATGATAATTGAAACATTGGCATGTACATGGAATTCAACCATCCACTTAGGAAAAACTAAAATTTCCATCATTACCAGTTTATTTTTTAGGATGTTAAGGATGCTTCACACTCCTTGTACAAATACATTCTTTGTTTTTATCTGTTTCATTCTTCAATTACTCCATAGTCTTCTTAATACTAGCATTGACATTGATTAACTATCAAGAATACCCAATTTACCCAAGATTTAGTTGCAAGATATGGACATTAGTGGGTGAATTAAGTTACTAGTGACAATGATCTTAGTGGGATCAACCAATACACTTTCATGAAGACAACATGTCCTATGATAATTCCAACATGGGTGTACAAGATGCACATTTTCAGGTCTAAGAAAATTCATAGCTACCAACACCTCTAAAAAGTCAAGTGAAGAATCAAAATATGATCTTTTAATAGGTTGTGCATAATCCAATCATCTAAGTATACCTTCAAAAACTTATATATATATATATATATTCAAAAAAATTTGCAAGGGAAATCTAAGAGAATGTTGCAAGGGCACTGAAATGTAATGACATTGTACACATCAGATCCCCATTTAGTTGTGAAGGCCATATTATTTATCTTCTTTGGTAATACATACTTATTTGTACCGCAAGAATCCAATTATAAGGAGTAAGTGTTATTTCTGTCCTCCAACATGATCTAGCACCTTGTCACTAAAGGGTGTTGGAAACTAATCATGGACATAAGTGGGGTGGGAACTAATCATGGTCATAATTGGGGTTGGGGTCTACAAATCAACAGATACTGGAATTTATAGGGATCATGTATTCTTGTCTTGAATCATAATTGGACTATTCAAATATGATTTAGGAAGATGAGACTAATAACCAATATTAATCTATTTCTTCTTTTACCCTCTATCTGATTCTAGGATTCAATATGTAGGTCTCCTGCCATCTGTTTCGTCACCACTACAGGTTCTAGAATTCATGGGTTGGGGTGGGGAAACACTTGTCAATTTTGACCAACTGATTCGGTTTGGACAAGCCCTTTCATGGTTTCTCTCCTACCCAGCAAGTGGATAGGATCCTGCTGCCCCTAAACGTAAAATATTCCATACCTAATAACATAGAGAAACTTTCTAAAATGAAAAATGCAATTATTATTAAATAATAAATTATTTTCAGTACCCCAATTGGACCATTCACATTCCCTAAATAAACAACCCTTGAATCCATGTTTGTTTGGTTATTCGTTTGTTGCGATAGCTAGCATTAAAGGTCATTCATAGTGGTTATAAATCATTTCCAATCAGTAAGTCAGTTAGTGAGTGCCTAGTAGGTTCCATTGCTAGCCAGTCAGGGAAGGATGTTTCATCAGAAGAGTTATGTCCAGTCAATTTGAAAAACCTCCCCCGACCGTTCAAATTTTGATGGTGAATGCAACATAATGGAAAACCCGTATTTGTAGAGGAAAATATATATGCAACTCCAAAAAGGTTATTGCGTAATATTTCATTCATCTTTCGTATTAGGGTTTTCAATTATTATTAAAAATAATAAATAATTTTCAGTACCCCAAGTGGCCCAACAATGGTTATTCTAGGATTCAATATGTAGGGTCTTCCCTTAACAGGATTGGAATCTAGATTTAGTTCGATTTTCATTTATCCTAACTCTCCTTTTATTCATTACATCTCAATTAAAATATTAGGAAAGAGGTCAATTATTCTTCGAGGAAACCTCTTATAATGCTTATGCATCCCAATAATTATTGAATGAGGTATTCCTACATAATACATTTACTGTAAGTGTTAGTAGTAAGCTATGTATCTCTTCCTTTTCCTAAATCTTTTATTTTCAATTACCCACCACCCAGTAGGTAGTAGGACCAGCACAATAAGATAGGGTTGTAGGAGCTGAGCCATAAGCATATCCAGTAGCATAGCTAGAAGTTTCTCCAGTCAATTATGTTGTAGATTCCCATTCAAGATCCAGCAGCAATTGTTTAACTGACTGATCCAGCTAATCTGGTTATAGTGTCAAAGGCTACTAGCACTGAAAGCTCTAGGTCAATCGCATCTATAACTTGTCTGGTCAGAGCAAGGGGGGAGGATAAAATACACATTGGGAAGGAAGAAGGAGACACGGAAATAGGTAGGAGGAAACACACAGCGGCAGGGCAAAGACACATGGATTTGTGGCTGCATCAGAGCCACCTGTACTATGATAATTAGATCCTTCAAATAACCTTGAGCTACTATACATGCATAGATAAGGAAATAAATGAGACTTACTTACCTATGCTAAACATTTTTTCCTAGGGCTTGGGATTTAACCCATGCACTTTTCCCAGGTATTCATTAGAGGAAATTTGGGGTCTAAAATGGGCCTTATAAGAAAACGTGCCAAAATAAGTTTTTGTGAGTTGGAATTCAAGAACCAATAGAATTTCAATAAAATAAGTCAACCATAATGGTTGAATTGACATATTTGTCATTAAAAAAAACTACTTTTTTTGTTCGTATTTTCGACATATCTCATTGTGTTTTTACTCAAATTTCGATCGGGAGAGCTCGTTGGATGTGGAATTTGATTCCACATCCAACGAGTACCCACACTACATACTTTTGATGGACCCCGCTACCCAAAAAACAAGAAATACCTGAAAAAATGTGATGATGATGTCATCATCATGCTTTTCAGGTATTTCTTGTTTTTGGGGTAGCGGGGTCCATCAAAAGTATGCAGTGTGGCTACTCGTTGGATGCGGAATCAAATTCCGCATCCAACGAGATCTTCCGATCGAAATTTCAGTAAAAACATAGGGAGATATGTCGAAAATACGAACACAAAAAGTAGTTTTTTTCTTTCTTCCTCCAAAATTAATCAATATTATTTTATTATTTTAACTATTATTTTATTATTTTCCTTAGGAGGCCCATTTTAGACCCCAAAATTCCTCTAATGAAAGTTGTTTGTTGTATATGATAATCATATAATGAAGGGGCCTAGATAGCGGTATCGTTACGTGAGCTGGGTAAGGGTAAGAGATTGATGGGAGCGGTAATCATAGAAAGAAGGTCCTGGATGTTAAGTTGGGAGTAGCATATTGAAATGAGCATGTCGTGAAAGTGTCTTGGGTCTATTAACCGAGGTGGGTTTGTTGGACTTTAATAATTTCATGGGTGGTTTCCTTAGGTAGACTCGAACACCTTTGTGTAGGTAAACTTGCTCGTTGGACTTGGACATGGGTTTGGTGGACATATACTGTGTGAATTCCTTACACATACTGGGTTTACTGGGTGTACTTGGTTGGTGCACTAATCATGTACCTTCCTTAATCTGGGAAAGTAGATAAAAGCAAGCTATCCACTTCCACTTCAATCTCCTTGCCAATTGCATAGTCAACTGACTAGAGCAACTCGTCTAGCACCATGGTCTACTGGCATTCCTCATTAATTCTTAGCCATAGTTAAACTCTAGCCTCTCGCCAAATGATATATCCACCAAAGTTTCTATAATTAACAAGTTTTCATAGCTTTGTCGGGTGATTTCCTACCATCCCACCTCTTATACAATCCCGGGTTCAACCAAATAAAGAAGGCACTCAACAAAAAAGAAATCGATTCAATTCTACTACTCATATAGGAACTTAGTTAAATGTCATTTTTATCAAATAAGAAAGTGCTTTCTGTACCCTAATGAGCCACCTTAACCTCCCCCCCCCCAAAAAAAAAAAACAATTTAGCAAGCAAGCGAGAGAAGCTCGCCTGTAGCATCCCACCCACAATCAATCTAGAAAGAAAGCAAGAAGCATGTAAGTGATATTATCTCACCATTTCTTTCATCTCCCAACCTGGGTTTATTCTCCTAGCCTAACCAAGTTACGAAGCAAGCTAGGAAGGAAAGGACAGGTGCTTTCATTCACGAACTTACACTTTAGGACATGGCATTGAGTGTTGCCCAAAAACCACTTACTTAAAGTCAGGAATCCAAATCGGAGGTACCGCAATATAATAGGATATATTTACCTCCCCTAGTCACATTTTATGGAAGAGATTGATAGTCACTAGACTTTAAATTATTGGGGGCGGGCCAACGAGATTCAACAACCTATACCCAAGCTTTATATCTTCAACCTAGAATGATGGGATGGATGGAGTGTTGCTATTACCTTCACCCAGGAACACTTGTGTATGGGGGGGGGGGGACTATTAACAACCCACTATACCAGTAACCTTTATATAGGAATCTTATGATCATGGAGGAAGTGAACAAGTTGTTAAAATCTATCATGAATGACCTGACCAAGGTAAAACAAGGGTTGGTTTCTCACTCCTTTGTCGGAAAGGAAAAAAGAAATCTTAGGAACTAGCCTCAGCTCATAATACCTCCTCATAATGGATTTACTCGTCCTAAATAAAGTATTCTTCGACGAAATAAAGTCAATTCCTCTCCTTCTTAGTCGAGCCTCAGTGCATAAACTCAGTTAAAAGTGACTAGTTTTGAGGGGTAGAATTTATGGTGAAAGGGGGTAAGGTACCTCTCCTACTAGTTCTGTCGCCTACCAGCTATGCCCCAGACACTGAGCCTAGAACTCTCCCTCTCAAATGAATGATTCCCTAGTCATGGTTTATTTATTTATGTTAATTACAGGTTTGTTATCAAATGCCCAATCAATTCCTAGCAGGGCCCAAGAGATGGTAAATTCAATACATAAATGGTGACATAACCAGAAGATAGATAGTCTGAACACGGCCTTATGAGAACTCGTAATTTTAGGAAAGAAATGTAGCATGTATCTTCGAATGTAAAGAATGAAAAAATGCATGTACCGGGATAAAAAAATCTGACCTAATTGAGCAAAAACCCCTTCGTCTTGGTGTGAACCAAAACGATGATGATGGTTGATTGAAACAACACATTTAATGGGTTCCCAAACTCTATTTGCAATCCCGAAAAGGCCTTACCAAGCACAAAAAATGGTTACCTTGCCTGACCGAAAAACCTGAAATGGTGCAATGGTGGACTAAGCAGAAGCCCAAAAACCTCTTACCCTGACCAAAAAACCAGTCAAATGATGACGATGGACTAAGAAGAAGCCCGAAAATCCAATGACCAAGCGTGAAAATCAATGACTTGGTTTTCGGGATGAAAGCCTCACATCAAAGATTATGACGATGGTCTGCTAGGAAAGGAGGGGGTTTGGATTTATATAGTTAAACATTTCTTGGCCGAAGGTTGAAAAGGAATGTAATCTCTCGGATGAGAAACATTTCCAAGAGTTTAATGTAAAAACTATGGCAATACTCTCGGGCGAGAAAGTTTATAACTCTCGGCTGAAAACTTATCTAACTATGGAATAACTCTCGGACGAGAGATTTTTAACCGTGGTTAATTTCTCGTCTGAGATATATTACAACTCTTGGCCGAAAAAATATGTTGACTTTTTTCTCAGCTGAGAAACTATAAATTATACAAAAAAAATGATTTGGCACGAAATTGTTTCCCAACTTCGTGTTTTCACCCAAATATAAACAAATAATAAATTAAATATTACTAACTAAATGTACTGAAGAGACACCATATGAAAGGTTATGTCTCGTCACCAAGGAAACCCCTATGTGGGTATTTATACAAGCCTCCCTTTCATTGTAATATCATATCTTTTATATATTTATCGATTATTTAGAAAATATATTTTTACTATGGAGTTATCATCAATTGGTTGACTAATCCATTGGAGGGTTTCAAATACAACCAGCTAGGTTGTTTCAAAACTCAAGATGTCCCTTTTGTGCTCTACTTAATAAACATGATGTGTTGCAAATATGTTTCCTAAAAAGCACTTACTAAGCATGCTAATTGTAATATCTAAAGAAGTGGCAATAAAAGTAATATCTACATGATCTGTTTGGAACTTTTGAAATGAGTTATTTAACTCAATAAGAACACCTACAAGTAAATGGATGCAAAATTGCACATCCAAGGAAGTGCAGGTACTAAAGAGCCATTGAGGATGATCATCCAAGTAACTGCAACCATAGGTGAATCCTACCTTTTAAGCACCATAAAAAAACATTATCTTCTCAAGCAACCTCTTTCCATAGCCCACTATTGGTCATTGCCCCTACCGGTATTACAATGTTTAACATACATGCAACAACTAGACATGTAGGGCACAATAAAAAACAGTATCTTCTCAAGCAACCTCTTGCCATAGACCACTATTGTTCATTTCCTCAATTGGTGTTCCAACATTTACATACATGCAAAAACTATACATGCATGTCACTAGATTCATATAAGGACATCAAGCCTTTGCAGGGATAGGACCTATTAGTGTTCCAAGAATATATGAAACATATTCAATACATTCACATTTATGAGATGAGCTTCATAGGACCTAAATTGTTTGTTCAAATTAAGATTCACTTATGTCAGTGTTTTCCAGAGAAAAACAATTTCTCATTCGAAAACCATGCAATAATTATTGTGAATGATTTGGGTCACTCCCACCTGTGATGGAGAAACCTCTATATGAAGAAGCAACTTTGGGGAAGTGTTTATTGACAAAATTTACCACTATCAACATTTTGGAAACAAAATTCCATCGAAGGGGCACTAATTCCACCCAACTTTATTTACAATAGATATTGACAAACATCCATAATGCTAGACCAATGTTGGAAGGCTAAAAGAAATAGTTGTGATTCATAATGCTGGTGTCCCTAAAACTACTAAAATATTCCTGCTAAAAGAAATAGTTGTGATTCATAGCTAAAATAGAAATCCTACTGTAACTAGTTCTAAATAGATAACAAATAAGATACGAAAGATGGAACCACTTTTAGGAAAACATAAATGAACTAGATGCTCCTCCCAACCAACTCCTAGAGCATCCAATTCTCACTTGCTCCAGAACCCCTCGATCCTGTTCACTAAGCCACGAGAGAAAGATCCACTTAATACGCCATCTCTTGCATTATCATATCAATTCTCGTCCATCGCTAGCCTCCTACGTGGCTAATGGACATACTATTATATAGTATTCTGCGTGGGACTTGGTCATTTATGAGCCTCTTGCTCTTTAGCACTCAACAAGGAGTTGTGACCTGATTTTGGGGAACATTCCTTCTACATCTTGATTTATCACTCAACAGCTTCAGCCACTTGTCTTTTCCTCTTGTAGGTTAGCACACATTATTTCGACAACTATTTCAGTTCTCTTCCCTCTAGTATTTTTATTAATAAAAGAATAATCCATTACATTTGTTTTTAACTTTTTATCAAAATGTTTTAAAATAAAAATAAAAATAAAATATTCGAAAAGAATCAAATAACAATTTATTAAATCTTGGTGTATTACATACACCTCCCCTTAGAGGATAACACCGTCCTCGGTGTTATTAGATTTTTTTCTTTATTCTTCCATCTCTTCATATTGAAATAGGATCGAATAAGCCTCCCGCATATCACTTTCCAATTCCCAAGTGGACTCTTCCTAACTAAGGTGCTTACATTGCACCTTGACCTGTCTAATGGTACGGTTCCAAACTAAAATGTCTCTCTTGTCTAGAATACGCTCTGGTGCCACCTGGAACCCTTGTTCAGGTTCCACCTATATAACATTCCAATCAATCACATGAGTAGCATCATGAATATACTTCTTCAAAATGGAAACGTGAAAAATATTATATACTTTAATAGTCGGTGGTAGGGCTAACTGGTATAGTACTGGCCCTACTTTAACCAAAATTTCAAATGGCCCACAGTACAAGGGTGCCAATTTTGAATATTTTCCCATTATTAGGGATCTTTTCTTTGGTTTTACCTTTATATACACATGGTCACCTACCTGGAACTATCAAGGAGTTCTTTTCAAGTCAGCATAACTTTTATTTTTTTCTTGGGAAACTTTAAAATTATGTTGTACCTATTTCATGGTTAGTTCCATATCCTATAACAATTCAGTTCCTAACATTAACCTATCAACTAGACTGCTCCAAGAAATGGGAGTATTACATTTGTGTCCATACATAATTTCAAAAGGGCTCATTCCAATTGATACTTGAAAGTGATTATTGTAAGCAAATTCTACTAAGTGTAAATAATATTCCCACTTACCTACTTTATCCATTACATACATTCTAAGCATGTCTTTTAGGATTTGGTTGACCCTTTCAGTCTATCCATCTGTTTGCAGATGATACACAGTGCTGAAATCCAATTGTGTGCTTAGTCCTTTAAACAAATACTTCCAAAAATTCCATGTAAATTTTACATCTCTATCTGAGATTATTACATTTGGTATGCCATGTAACCTGAAAATATCATTCATAAATATATATGTGATGTTAACATCTTTATAAGTAGATTTTACTAGAATAAAATGAGTTTCTTTACTTAATTTTTCCACTATGAACATGATTGAGTTGTGTTGTCTAAAGTTTTTAGGTAGACCTGTTATGAAATCCATGCTGATTATTTCCCACTTCCATTCTGGAATGGGTAGTGGTTGCAGTAACCCTGCTGGATGTTTGTGTTCTTCTTTTACTTGTTGGAATTTGATGCAACGAGCTAAATATTACGCTACCTCTTTTTTCATGTTAGGCCAAAATAAGTCCTTTCTGATCATGGTGATCATCTTCTGGTATCTAAGATGTCCTGAATATGGTCGTTTGTGTAACTCATTAATAACAATTAATTTAATTTATGTTGTATTTGGTATGTATAATATGTTTTTATGAAACAGTAATCATTTTCCATACAGACTTTAAAATTTATTTTAATTTGGTTCTTTTCATTTTCACCAGTCTTTTCCTTCAAATTTTGGTATTGTTTGTCAAAATTTTCTGCATTTAAGATCTGATTTTCCAAATCTGATTCGTAGTTGCTTCTTTCAAATAGTAAATTTGCATGCCAACTTAAAGTGTCTGCAACTTTGATCTCCTTCCTTTTAATATGTTTTATTTCGAAGTCATATTCACTTAAAAATGACAACCACCTAACTTGTCTAGCGTTTAGGTTTTGTTGATAGAACAATTATTTTAAACTTATCTTCTCTGACATTAGCAAAAAAATTCTTCCGATGAGGTAGTGTCGCCACATCTTTAGTGCATGTATAATTGCAGTAAGTTCTAAGTCATTTGTAGCATAGTTCTTTTCATTTTCTTTTATTTTTCTAGACTCATAATTCACGACATAGTTCTCTTGAATTAACACTCTGCATAATCCTTCCTTACATGCAACGGTGCATAGGATGAAATGTTTAAAAGGATCAACAATTTTTAAGATAGGGGCGGTGGTTAACAAGTGTTTTAATTTATTAAAACTTTCCATACACTTTTCATTCCAGTCAAACTTCTTACCTTTCTTCTGTGGTGAAGTTATGGGGTAGGATATCTTAGAAAATCCTTGAATAAACTTTCGGTAATAACCCATAATCCCCATGAAAGATCTTATGTTAGTTACATTTGTATGAATTGGTCATTCATTGATAGCTTTAATCTTGTCGAGATTGACAGACATTCCATCCTTATACACCACATGTCCTAGATATTGAATTATGTCTTTAAAGAAGTCATATTTTCTAATCTTGTCAAATAGTTTATGTTCTCTTAACAATTGCAAAAATTTTCTTAGGATTTCTTCATGTTCATGTTTATTCTTCGAGTAAATCAGTATGTTGCCGATGAAGATGAATACAAATTTATCTAAATAGTTACTCATAATACTATTCATTAAGCACATAAAAGTTGCAGGTGCATTTGTTAATCCAAAGAGCATTACGACAAACTCTTAATGACCATAATGGGTTCTAAAAGCAATTTTAAAGATGTCTTCATCCTTGATCTATACCTAATGGTATCTAGACCTTAGATTTATTTTGGAGAATATTGTCTCCTCTCAAAAGCGATCTGATACATCATCTTTCTCGGATAAAGGATATATATTTTTAATAGTCATCTTATTTAGTTCTCGATAATCTATGCATAATCTTAAAGTTCTGTCTTTTTTCTTTACAAACAAGACTGGTGCTCCCCAAGGGGAAACACTAGGCCAGATGTACTTTTTATCAATTAATTCTTGCAATTGTGATTTAAGTTCTATAAGTTCTATTATATTCATCTGATAAGGAGATTTTGATGTTGGTACCGCTCCTAGTATCAGATCGATATTAAAGTCTATGTCTCTTTTCAGAGGTAGTCTAGGAACTTCTTCTGGAAAGATGTCTTTAAAATATTTCAAGATGGGTATATCCTCTATTTTAATTTTTTATCACTATCCTTGTCATCCATTACATATACTACAAATACTTTACATCCCTTACGTACATATATTTTCATTTGTAAAGCATAAATTTCTTTGATTGTAATATTTCTGGGAATTCCTTTTACTTTAATTGTATTTCCATTATAATCTATGGATGTCAAAATTTTATCATTACAATTCACAATAACTCTGTTTGTTTCTAACCAATCCATTCCTATCAGCATATCCTAGGGGGGCTAATGGTAAAATATTCATATTAGCCTGTGTATTAAATTCATTCATCAATATTTCACAAGTTTTCACATAACTAGTGAATTTCCGTTTAGTAATTATGGCTAACTGTACCAGCCAAGTTTTTTCAAACTTTTATGGTGCTAATTTACATAATTCAACAATCCTAGGTGATACATAACTCAAAATTTCACCTGGATCAATTAGTATGGAAATGAGTTGACTTTTTATCATACCTTCAATTTCGACCATTGAAGTTTGATGGTCTGCATGTCGATTCTCCAATGCAGCAATGATTCTGGGCATGCTTCTCACCATATCTCCAACTCTAACAGCTTCTTGAATGGAATGAACATTATTAAAAATTTTATTTCTTATAGCACACTCTTTAAAATAATGTGGCTCGCCACATTCCCAACATTTTAAAGGTTCCCTCTGTTCAATGTTTTTATTAAAAGTAACGGGAGGTTCTCTTTCTTTTGTTGCAGGGTTTTGTGGTTTAAAACCTTTATAATTATTTCCTTGATACCCTTTAAAATTATACCCAGTATTTTTGTAAAACTTAGTATTCTTCTTTCTTGGATCAAAGTTGTCCCGTCTTTTAGTCTTCCAATTAGGTAAATTTTTTCTTTTATTTGTATTATGATCATAACATAAATTCACTTTTCTCATTGCTTCTTCCAGCATCTTCGGATTGTCATACTCAATCCTCCCTTTAAACATAACAAGAAAGCAGCTAAGTAAGCGTGGTATTTTTTTTTAATTTATTATATATGGTACATAACGAAGAAAACCTAGGAATTTACTACATAGTTATTTCAGGGTCATAGCACCTAACCTAAACTCATATAATTCCTTAGCCTTTTCTTCATAGTACTATTCTGAAAGTCGATACTTTCGTTTAAAGTGGTTCTTAAAGGATTTTCATGTCACGTAACACTTTTTTATACCTTTTACCATTTTTATATCTTGCCACCAAATATCTTATTTTCCAATTAAGTTATAAATGGCCATTTTCCCCTTCCGTTCATCAAAATAGTTATAGATCTGTAAGTATTTCTTAATTCCAGATAACTAGGATTCCGCCTCTTCTCTCTTTTCGATCTCACCATTAAACATAGGATGTTTAATTTTTTTAATTCCCTAGAAATATCTTCATAAGTTTTGTGCTTGTTTTTATTTTTATTACTGTCACTACTTTCACTAGAATCCTGATGTTTTTTTGTATGGTGTTTGGCTAATTCCTCACCGAATATTTAATCCCCATGGCTGGAAAATTTCAGCTTCCTTCCCTTATGCTTGTAAAGTGTATACTTTTCCATATCAAGTTCAGGTTATTTGTGTTTATATTTTTCATTACTGTGTATTTTAGTCAACAAAATGTTATTTAGTTCCTCTTGTTCTTTCGGAATTCGTTCATTATCTTCCCTAACTCTTTTTAATTCTTATCTTAGTTCTTTAATAGTTTGTTGTAACTTAGAGGGGTTGTCGTTTTGATTGTCATTAAGGTTTACCCAAAATTTTCCCTCCCTTAGATTATACTCTTCATTGTTCACATGATTTCTAGGGTTAGATTCTTCTTCTGCACACATTCCTACATCTGCCATAATTTCCTGCAAAAATAAAGTTATCATTCTCTTCATGTTTCTCAAGAGATTTAAACCACAATAAATAAAATTAGTTTTATGGTTTATCAGTTTCAATGTTGGGCTTGTTCTGGCCAAGTGTTGTAACCATGATCTGATACCATTATGTCATGGACCTCAAATTCCATAATAAAATAAATTTTGACATACATATAAAAACATCTTTATACTCCTAACATGCAATAGTTGTTGTATCATATGTAATTCGTTGTTTCTTTATATAGTTTACTTATATAGTTTCCAAACTACTCTTCAATGGGTTAAAAAAAAAGTGGGTGTTCTACAAGGTCATCGACATGTTATCTTCATACCCAAAGGTGATGTTTTAATACTTTTTACATTAATATTGTTATAAGTTTTGACTAAATGTTGGATGAGCACTAAGGCTAACTCTTAGTCCTCATTTCCCACCTTAACTCTTAAAGCAAGATATTTTAGAAGCATAAGGAAAGGTTGGTAGAATATGGGTATAGTCTTGATCCCATTATTTAACATGTAATAAGGTTTAAAAGTACCCAAGGTATCACCATGGTCCTAATGCACAAGTTTTATATCATATAACATGGTTATTTGCGTTGATTTACTTGTTTTATACAAAGTTGGGGCTATGGGGTTTATACCATATTCAAGCATTGGTTTAATGCAATTACTAACATGTTATAATATCATTTGTCCATGCATTATGATGGGTTCTAAATTTTGTACTATGGTTGACTTGAGCTATAAATTGTTTCCCTAGTTGCGATTTGACGGCGTAGCCAGGCCTTTAAGGATCGCCTGAGATTGAATATTGTTCATCTACTTGTACAGTATGATAGAAAGGGTTTTTGTTTAGGGTTTAATGTGGCTTTGTTGTGTCTAAGCACTTCATTTTTGCTGTTATTCAGTTTGTAAACTCTTGGGAGCAGAGGATCTTCCCTCACGGTGGTTTTGTAAAGTTCTTTAAGCGTAAAAGATTGTCAGTCGTTAATGGCATTCCTCATATTTGATTTCTGAGGTGTAAAGAATGTTTCATCGACGTTAATGGTCGCTAATAGCCATAGCTTCCTGGTTGCTACAACTCGAACCTAACCACATTCTCCGGTCTTGCAACTGTATTTTTACCAGGTAAACGAAAACTATCCTCTTAACTTTGAAAAATATTTTTTATTATGTTTTGTGAACTGTAAAGACTGACTAGTGTATAAAAATTCTTGCAGGTAGAGGAGGGATAAGGGTGTTGTTGAAAGATATGCTTTTACATTATATTCAAGTATTCATTACACTCATACACATCCATCTAAGACAAGCATTGGGAAGGGACGTCCAATCCACCGTTGTATTCATCTTTGATGCTTATTTATACATTATGATAGAGGTTGGAGCAGTTGTACCCACTCCAACTACTCATTTGTTAGTATATATGTAATTATAAAATTATGATGACATTTAAGAGGTCAAGTGGCCCCCTCTACATCTCCCCCACAAACAAAACGTTTCTTCATCCCGAAGAGAACAAAGAAATATGCATCAACATCCTAGGTCTCTGCTACTGCTGAAGTAGTCCTCACTATGCATCAACTATGCATACCGGTCTGCATAGGTAACTCAGCCATAACAGTCGCTAGCTTGATAGGTAAACGCATGTGTACAAGTATCTACTGTGACTGGTTACTCTTCAGCCTCCATCTTCAATCTGGCAGTAGTCCATCGAAGTCTCATCCTCTTACAATGATGGGAAACCATCTTTTTCCGCAACAAGGTATTTTGGATTAAAGCCTCAACCTGGCTCAGTTGACCGGCATCTCCATCGATTCAGGCATGCGGGGCCTTTTGGCTCTTTGAATTTGTATGCCATTTCTCTGTCTTCTAGCTTTTCGAGGTCACAACTGAGGAACAGTTTCAACATTTTGATACTAAGGGGTTTAAGCACATTGTCATCACATCTCATTGAAGCACTTTCCTATGTAGGTGAATGATATCTGCTTGAATTCCATCGTCGTCAACTTCTTCTGCCATGAGAGTTTAAACTTCCTGCAAGCTTGTATGTTTCCTGCTCATGTGCATGGTTTTTTTCGTGATCAACTACTTGTAATTTGACTGACTTAAAATGACTCGACTTACAATGGTAGGCAAGAGACCAACTTGATTTACATAAAATGGAGGGTACCGCCTGCCTCACAGGAGACTCACGTTTAACCTCCTCTTGACTTCAAAATATTTAGAGAAGAGTCACATCACAATGTTTTTAAAATACATAAAATATAATTGACCCAACTATACATTACAAGTAGTCGACCTCAACTAGAATGAATGATCACATTAACCAAATAACATTTACCCCAAATTTAATTTACAATTGAATTATAATACATCGACCAAATTGAAGACACCGACCAACCCAACATGTTGCTTTTTATTTTACACAACTGACATGCTTGTAAAGACTCAACCGACATGTCTTGACCGACATATTTGTAGAAAACTTAACAGATATTCTCCAATAGACATGCTTCAACTGACATCACTCAATCGACATGACTTCAATCAACAACCAACTAAATATTATTTAATCGATAGTCTTTTCTTTATGCACTGACTTTTGCAGGCGACTGCCTTAAATTGCGTTGATGTATAGGTGCTTCTACATTTCTGAACCAAGCAGCTAAAATAATAATTTTATCCCAAAATGTAGTCGACAACTAGCTGATAAATAAGCACATTCTCCATGCATAGTTGATAAGAAAACGCTGAACATGGAAGAATAATTTCAAACCAAGGAAGCATTCTGATATTCTCCACTTGAATCAAAACAAAAAATCACCTTCTTGAATCCAAAATCGCACTCCTCCTCTATCACATTATAAAGTCCCCCGTCTCTTCTAGGAAAAAGATTGACCAAATTGGCCCTCACGAGTTCTCTTCTTCTATACAACGTTCTCACAAACATCCTCAGTTCGAAATCCATCACGCGCTCAGTCAGATGTTCCAATTTAGATACTATCTCAAAATGTTGCTGGTTTCCACTTTGATATGCATTGGATCGAGTACGATCCACAACATGAATGGGCACATTCAAAACAACCTCCTTGTACTTTTGATTTGCAGTATGATCGTCTTTCTCTCTTGAATGCAGACGCTCCTTTCTAGGTTTCCTTTTCAACTCTATATCAACACTCCATTCCATCTTTGTTTTCTCTTCTTTTCCAGCTGCAGATTCTTCATGATTGATAGGTGTACTCTGATGTTTGATTGCATTATTGTCCCATTTATTAGCATTGACTCTTTCTTTCTAACTGGCCCAATGTCCCAATTTGGAGTGACCTCGTTTGACATGTTTTTTCATCAGAAGCACTGCCATCAGTAGCAACGCATTTCAATTTTGAAGTATGGTGCTCTATCATTTCGTTTTCGTGCATCCTTTTGGAAAGAATTGGAGGCATTGTGTGGTTGTGGGTTCTACAATCAGCATGCCCACCCAAAATACTTCCAGATTCTTGATCTTCAGTGCTTCTCTCCGAAGGCTTCTTCTCATGATGCATAGTGTGATAATATTCAGTCTTCCTCCTCATACTAGTTAACGCATGGTCATGGTGAACTCTGTCATCAACCAAGATAGAAGTTCGACCATTATGATGATCATAGGATGGCTTCTCCTAGTGCAATTTCTGGTCTTCTCCTCAATCTTTCATGCGACAAAGAAAAACATTGCTTTCTCCTTCAGAATATGTTGAGAAATGCCTCAACCCTTCATGGTTTATCCAAGTCAGATTGGATTCAGTCGTTCTTTTCTTCATTTATGCCATAAGAATTCATAGTGTAAGTCTTGATCATCATGCTTTGAAGGTACGAAGTGTAAAATAAATACCGGCTTTCTAATGTATGTAAAATAAATAATACTCCAAGGTATTTCTCATAGTACCATCTCCCAGCTATCCAATGCTCCACCCTTTCCTTGGCCTTTAAACTCAACCGTCTTACTCGTGGCCTTAAAACCGGTTCATTGTCCTCCCACTACGGTTTTCCATAACTCCTAGCGCTCCTTCAATTCAGCTGCCTTCAAAATCAATAATTGTGGGTCCCTAGAGTCAATGATTGCCAAAGATGGTATATTTTGATTTTGATGATAGCCAGAGGTGGGTTCCTATCTCCCATGGTGCAAACTATCAATTGAAATACATTATCTCGTAGAATATGATCATGCCCAATGTCCATTCTTCTTAATGATAGGCGAACGAGCATTTCCAGCATCCATGAACAATTGGAACAGTCAACTTCAACGATGGTCGATATGACTTTTATTGTAAGAGTAGGTATTCTTTGGGTCTCCCTGACTCGAACAGAGCATGCTAGTGATCTTGCAAGTTTTCAACATATATATTTTGCATATCCTCAATCATCTCCCAGTGTGCACAAGCAATCTTTTAATCTTCATGATGTCCTTCAGGTTCGACCACCTCCATCCACTGCTACTGTCACGTAGACCAGACAGAGGCGTAACCCAGACCAGACAAAGGAGGAAATGACACCAGATGTTGAAATCTAGGCTCTTACATTATATTCAAGCATTCATTACGCTCATACACAGCCATATAAGACAAGCATTGGGAAGCGACGTCCGATCCACCTTTGTATTCATCTTTGATTCTTGTTTATACATTATGATAGAGGTTGGAGCGATTGTACCCGCTCCAACTACTCATTTGTTAGTATCTATGTAATTATACAATTATGATGACATTTAAGAGGTCAAGTGGCCCCCTCTACAGGTGTCTAGGAGGAGCTGACCCTGTCCCTCTACACATTCAAACAAGGTAATATTATTTAACTACTTTTGTTTTATATTATCCATTTCTTTTCACATTTAATTTGGTTCTGACTGAAGGCATTGTTTGTAGGTTTGGGGACACCAACGGGTATGGAAATAAGGTCACCACCTCCCAGGACCGCGTCTTACACACTAAGGTGATTTCTCCATCCTCACTTTGTTTATTCCCAACTTAAAACACACTCGATCACTAACAGTTCTTGGTTTCCTGTTGCAGGTGGCTCTTGGATGGGATTTGGGGTCGTGAAGTAAATTCAGGATTTCGCCTTCATTGCAATATAAGTTTAATTGTGCATCTGGTTCAACCATTCAAGGGTTCATAATCTACCAGACAGAGGGCTTCGCATCCTCTTTGTTCCATCGTTTGTTTTTAAAACTTGTTTTGTCCGTGTGTTTATTCTTTGCATTCAAATACTATCATGTGCGCCATCGTTGATGGGATTACCACCACTTATCTCAACCTGGAATTGTAAACCTATTTAAATATTGGGGCTTTTAATAGAATGGTGGATTCCATCGATGATGGTATTACAGCCACAAGGATTCTGAATCCAAATTGTTTTGAATATGATATTAATGGGGAATGGGACCCTTAGGGTCTATGCCAAATTCTTCTTTATGTGTTTCTGGTAATTGCGCATATCAAGAAGTTTAAGATAATACTTGTCACTATTTAAGTTAATGCAAAGGCTGTTTAAATGATAGGTCCGACTAATTTTTTTTAATGGTCTCCATCAAACAATCTTATTACTCCCACGTATGGATATTAGAAGGTTTCAATTAATTGTAACAGATTTTGAAAATATCGCTTCAAAATCTGTATAGTATATTTGATTTTAAAACATAAAGATTAAGTCACGGTTTGAAAGTAGGAGCTAGATGGTTAAAGCAATCAATTTTTTTTTGTTGATAACCTCAACTACATGCAGGATTGCTAGTTAAATAAATAATTTGGTGTTTATGATTCATTTAGATATTTATGATTTCAATATTATGTATAGTTAGATATTTATAATTTCATATATTGCATATATAGTTATTCCACTAGATCACGACGAGTCCTGATCTAATCATTCTCGATCCGTATTAGGGGTTTATGATATGAGATGATTTTAATATGATTTGGATTTATGAAATCCTCTCGACTCTTAACTTGTTAAGAGAATAATCAGTTTTAAAGTACTTTTCATTGTTAATTTATGTAGAAGAATACTCGACTATGTTATTTGATTTACTTTGTTTTGACAAATTCTATGTGAGTTTGTTATAAAAGCTAGAACATTATTCTTTATGTATGTCATGTTGTAAATTAATTAAACTTATACTAAAACATAATATGATTCTTCTTTTAAAATAATATATACTAGCCTACTAAATTGTGAACATAAGAAACTTAATCTATAGCATATAATTAGATATTCCACTCAACTTTCTAATTGTTTTGCTCAACACATAAAGCATGAAGTCTCAATTCGAGTATGGATTTCCAAACACAGATTCGTTAGGAACCCTACAATTACTAAATCATAATATGTTACATACATATGTTGATGTATTTGTAACATTGGAATGTGTTCACTTGTATATATTATGTATTGTTTTCTATTTTACCCTGATGTTCCTATCGGGAGAATCATTAATGCAATCAAGTCATGTAAAGTCATAGAGGTTAACCCTTTTTTGTTGATCGGGGGGAAAGTCCCCATAGTTGAGGGGCACTATGGTTATTAGACTCTCCTAGTGAAGTCGACCCTGGGAAGTAATTTTCAAGTTAGAAACTAGTATAAATAGAGAGTGAGCCTCTCTATTTGAAACACACACTCACTCAACTGTAGTGCATGAGTGAGAGAAGGGGAGCTCGCACAAGTGAGAGAGAGAATAGCTGTAGAAGATCATATTTCTGTCTTTGGGTTTTACTTTTTCCATTGGTGCTCATTCTATCTCTGAGGAAGTTGCGGGTTTTTCTCCTTTATGGTTTTTCCGAGGAATGCTCTTTGTGTCTCTTGTCTCTTGTGATTATTTTTGTGCATGTTATTATCTCAGATAAGATCCTAAGATCATATTGACTAAATGATAAAAATCTAACATGGTATCAGAGTTAACCTGAGAAGAAGACACTATGCAGCTGTAGAATCTAGGGATTCTTACTTTTTGGGTCTCTCTCCACAAATCATTAGAAAACTGAGGCTATGCTAACTCTCCATTGAAGGGCACATCTTCTTGTCGAAGCAAAATTTGACTCCGGGCATTTTCAGTTTTTAACCTATCACTGCTATGGGAAATTAGGGATTTTCACAAAAGAGGAATTTTTTAGTGATCCCAACATAGGATTGCTCTCCTCCTTAAACTCAAAATTTAGAGACCAAGATTGAAATTTTTGGTTGGGTGAAACTCCGGGAAAGTCAAACCCTAATTTGACCCCACACCTAAAAAACCCTAAAATACTAAAACTGGTAGTTTTGGTGCATTCTCTATATCTGTATATTGGAGAAGGCTCATGAGCCGAAACGTTTATAGGCCAAATAAAAATTCCCAATGTACCCTGTGTAAACGTTTCAACCTCATATTCACTATATTCTAGGACATATGATTTCTCCAAATCAGGATTCCAGCCTCTCCCTGGATTTGTCCCTAAACAAGACACATAGGGAAAATTTCTATATCTTGAGATACAAAGGTCCAAATGAAATTTCTCAAGATGCTCTAGATAGGGCACAGAAATTACTCTCTATGGTAAAATTTTCATACCCAGAAGGTGAAACAGTGACATGTGGAAGTTTGTACAAGTTCTCTATGTTGAACAGTCCTTAAATATGTCACCTTGGGAAAAATCTCATAAGTATCAATTGGTGAAACCAATTATGCTCAAACCGATGATGTTGGAAAGAGGACAGATGAGGATACCTCAATGCAAAGTTTCAGACACAGAGGACTAGCAATTTTGGATATATTTCAGAAACCATATCAGGAAATTATGCAGAAGAAATTAAATAAAATTAGGGCATCAAATATTTTGCAGTTCTAATCACAATTTTGGGAAAATGAGTATGCTACTCAGCTCACCTTCAAAAGGCACATCTTTCTATCCAATTAGATCAAAAATATTCTAAGTTTGAAAATTAGGGTTTCTCTGACAAACCCTAGGTCAACTAGATCCAGAACTAGGATGAACACCTCAAATCGGTAAGATCTAATCTTTTTCTATTTACATTTGAGGTTCTCATTTCAAAATGACCAATCACACCAGCTTGATGACAAGCTTGGTGAAGCTGAAAACTTTCAAGCATGGAAGTATAAGTTTTCACTGGTTCTTGAAGAAAATGAATAGGACACCTACATAACTGGAGAGATTCCAATTATAGAGGGAGATGAGGCTAAGGCCTTACACAAGAAGAACTTGGTCAAGGCCAAGAGGATTATTGTTGATTCTATAAAAACAAGTTTCTTCCCTAAAGACACGTAAAGAGATGTTTGAGTCCTTAACCAAGCTAGTTGAAGGGAAGAATATAAATCATAAGAAGTATAGGAACTTTGTGATCCTTGAAGAAATTGACTTGGATTAGTATTTCAGTAAGAAATTTCTAGGAGACAGAGGGAGATGAGGCTAAGGCTAGAGTCAAGAGAATCATTACATATTCTATTAAAGATCATCTCATCCCTCATGTGTCATCCTTGAATACACCAAAAGGAAGTGTTCGATGATATGATGAAGCAATCGAAGAATAATAAGATATTGTTATAACCACCTTGAATGGCCTCCCAGGATCATGGGATTCATTCATTCAAGGAATGTATGCCAGAAGGAAGTGATTACCTTCAGCAAAATCTGGGAAGAGTGCACACAAGAAGAAGCTCGAATCATAATAAGAGAAGAGAAGATGGAAGCAACTGAATATCAAGCGATCACGATTCAAAGAAGATCCCTCGAGTGATGAGGAATATGAAGAACTCAATTATTGAAGAACCTCTTATCCATATTAATATTTTGATAAGAAATGATGTTGTTATGAATGAAGAAGATAATGAAGCTGAAGGCTCAAGAAGAGGTCTACCCACGAAATAAATAAAGATAAGCATTCAATTTTAATTTCATAATATTATTTTGGTTATACAATTGTTTATATTCAGTTGAGGTGTTATGCATGATAGAATGTATGCATTAATGACATTATACTACTAATATGCATGTGATGGGTAAGTATCCCATGGTGCTATACAACTATCCATTGCTACTTATCTAGGATGAAACCTCTTTGTTGACATATTGGATTAGTGCACAATCTCAATGATGTCATGGTAGAGATGGAAGGCATCTAGAAAGATTTCGTGAGATATGGATGAATGGTGTATTGGATAAAATAGTTGCATGATTATATCATTATGCATAAGAATTTTTCATTATGAATATACCTTATGAAATGTTTCTAACGATACGACTGGTGCATTTGACTTGTAGGAAAGATCACGTACAATCGCCTACAAGAAAAGAAGGATGAAACTTGTTCCAAAGAACAAGTGACGACAGTTCGAGAAATAATCCAAGATGAAAAATAATATGATGATACTTTCAAAGAAAGAAGAGGCCTTAGACACATTACAGTTATGTGACGCTGCTGTGTGACATCATTGATGCAGAGCCTTCCAACTATGAAGAAGTAGCCAAGAAGAAAGGGACGGAGAGTACCAGTTCAAGAAGAATGATGTCTAGGATGCGGTATCAAGACCTAAAGGGAAGTCTATAGTGTCTTCCATATGGATCTACAAGATCCAACATGCATTAGAAGACAACATTGTGGGATACAAGGTAAGATTCATAGCACGAGGCTTCTCACAGAAAGAAGGAATAGACTATGAAGAGACATTTGTAGCTCGGAGTTGAGACACATGACAGAAAAACTCATGTGTGCAAATTAAAGAAGGTGTTGTATGAGCTCAGAAGGTTCCCATGGGATAACACATACATGAGGAGCTTGAAGATCACCTAGAGTGACAGAGATCTTAACCTTTGCTACAAGGTTGAAGATGAAAGCCTATAAAGGATGACAAGCTCACAGATGGGTGTAAGAAAAACTTTTGAAAAGGTTCAAGATAGAGGATCTTAGTATCCAGTGACCCTATATGGATACAGAGGAAGCTACTTGTCACTCCAGTACAGAATGTTTCAATGCATAGAGTACGAAAGGTAGAGGGAGAATGATGCTCTGCTTCAGAGGGAGTGACTGCAAAAGATCTTGAGGTTCGACATGGTATGATGGGATGGACAGCTTACTGATGGCTCTAGGATTTACTAAGAGTAAAATAGATTCCAACCTTTAATTCAAGGTTGAAGGAAGAATACCAGTGATGCTCCTGTTATATGTCGATGACCTGTTCTTGACATAAAAAGAGGAAATCATTAAAGATGCAAGAAGGAGACTTGCTGTCAAGTTCGAGATGAAGGAATTGGGTATGATGCACTACTTTTTAGGCATGGAGGTGTGGTAGAATGTAGATGGAATCTCCCTGGGACAAACAAAGTATGCAGTACATATCCTAAAGAGGTTTGGTATGATGGAATGTAAGGCCATGACCACACCTATGGCATCAAACCTGAAGCTATTGAGTGATGCTTCACCAGAGTCGATTGATGCTATGGTATATCATCAGATGATTGGGTCCTTGATGTACCTCACGAACACGAGACCAAATATTTGCTTTGCTATGAACACATTGAGTTAGTTCCTGACAGATCCGAGACATGTTCACCTAATTGTTGCAAATCATATTCTGAGGTACTTGAAAGGCACATTTGAGTATGGGCTCAAGTATGATATGAATCAGAGGACTAACCTACATGGTTATGTTGATTCAGATTGGTAGCACCACTGAGAAGAAGATCACCTTTGGTTGCTTCTTCAGTTTGATATCCAGTATGGGCTACTGGTTTGGTAGGATGGAGTCCTGCATGGTGCTGAGTATAGCCAAGAGAGGAGCAGTGAAGTTCCAGTATGTAATCCAGATTGAGATCTCTAGAAAGAGGGAGTGATGAGTTCTAGCATAGCCGATGAAATAGGTTGTCTAAGCATAAAATCTTGGTGAAGCTCATAGGTTTCTCAGACATAAACAGGCCTGTAGGTTGTCCTCAGATGTAATCAGTCCTGGTGAAGCTCATAGGTTATCCTTGGATGTAATCAACCATAATTTGATTCTATGCTAGAAATGGCCAGAGTGAAGTTTGAGTACTTCAGGGAGAAGCTTGGTGTTCTCCAGATTGAGGTTCCCTCCAAGAAGAAGTGATGAGTCTGTGAGCCCTTCCGATATGGTGGCAGGATAGGCCTCCCATGGTCAGATGTAAGTGCTGAGCCTTTCTGACATGGTGGTAGGTAGGGCCTCCCATGGTCAGATGTAAGTGCAGAGCCTTTCTAACATGGTGGTAGGAAGGGCCTCCCATGATTAGATGTAAGTGCAGAGCATTTCTGACATGGTGGTAGGCAGGACCTCCTATGGTCAAATGTAAGTGCAGAGCCTTTCCTTTAATGGTAGATGGTGTGTCCTACCATGCCGTTGGATGTAAGTGTTGGGCCTTTCCTTAGATAGTAGATGGTGTGTCCTACCATGCCGATGGATGTAAGCACTGGGCCTTTTCAACATGGTGGCACGTTGGGCCTCCCATGGTTGGATATAAGTTCTTAGACCTACATCCAACATGAAAAAGGGTTGGCTCTATAGAACTGCATCCAACATGAAAAAGGGTTAGCTCTGTAGAACTACATCCAACATGAAAAAGGGCTAGCTCTATAGAGGAAGACCTTGCATAGGGAAAGGCCTACATCCAACATGAAAAAGGGTTGGCTCTGTAGAACTACATCCAGCATGAAAAAGGGTTGGATCTGTAGAGGAAGACCTTACAGAGGGTAAGGCCTACATCCAGCATGAAAAAGTGTTGGTTCTGTAGAACTACATCGTCATGAAAAAGGGATGTCTCTATGATAGAAATACTTGCAAGAGGAAAGGTGTTGCATCCAGTATGAAAAAGGACTGGCTATGTAGGGGAAATCCTTGCAAGAGACAAGGTGTTGCATCTAGTATGAAAAATGACTGGCTCTTGCAAGGTGTTGCATCCAATATGAAAAATGACTAGCTCTATAGGGGAAATCCTTACAAGAGGCAAGCTGTTGGATGTAGTATGAAAAAGGACTGGCTCTGTAGGGGAATTCCTTGCAAAGGTAAGGCAGTACATCCAGCATGAAAAAGGGCTGTCTCTGTTGATGAAGACCTAACTAGAGGCTAGGCCTACAACCAACATGAAAAATGGTTGGCTCTGTAGAACTTCCTATGATGAGAAGAATTGAGAGATAGCACCATTTGCTCAAGATAACAGGAGCAGTGGTGATGATGATACAGTGATGATGATCCAAAGATGATGATGGTCCAGCTTTGATGATGATCCCGTGATGAAGACTTGTGCTGATGATCTGTTTCAATAGAATACCTTCCTAGTTAAGAGGGAGTGTTGATGTATTTGTAACTTTGGAATGTATTCACTTGTATATATTATATATTGCATTTCATTATACCTCGATGTTTCTATCGGGAGAATCATTAATGTAATCAAGTCATGTAAAGTCATAGAGGTTAACCCTCCTTTGTTGATCGGGGGGAAAAATCCCCACAGTTGAGGGGCACTAGGGTTATTAGACTCTCCTAGTGAAGTCGGCCCTGGTAAGTAATTGTCAAGTCGAAAACTAGTATAAATAGAGAGTGAGCCTCTCTATTTGAAACACACACTCACTCAACTGTAGCACATGAGTGAGAGAAGATGAGCTCGCACAAGTGAGAAAGAGAACAGCGATCAGAGATCATCTTTCTGTCTTTGGGTTTTAATTTTTCCATTGGTGCTCATTCTATCTCTGAGGAAGTTGTGGGGTTTTCTCCTTTATGGTTTCCCCAAGGAAAAATCTTTGTGTCTCTTGTGATTATTGTTGTGCATGTTATTCTCTCAAATAAGTTCCTAAGATCATATTGACTAAATGATAAAAATCTAACAACATAAATATAAATATAGGAAAGAATATTTAGATTCGATACATAATAGGAAAGATTTGAACAGATGCATAATAAGATCCTTGCTCAAAGAAATAGTTGTGATTCATAGATCAACTAGAAATCCTATTGTAACCAGTTCTAAAAAGATAAGAACTAAGATAGGAAACCTAACACCATTGTCAGGAAAACAAAAATGAAATAGGCATTCCTCCCAACCAACTCCTAGAGCAGCCAAGTCTCACTTGCTCCAGAACCCCTGAACCTATTCGCTTAACCACAAGAGAAAAATCCACTTAATTCCCCATCTCTTGCATTATCATATCAATTCCTCTTCCATTGCTAGCCTCATGCTTTCTAATGGACATACTATTATATAGTATTTTTCCTAGGTCTTGGTCATTTATGAGCCTCGTGTTATTTAGCACTCAACAAGGAGTTGTGACCTGATTTTGGGGAAGATGCCTCCTGCGTCTTGAGTTCTCACTCAGCAGCTTCAACCAGTTTTCTTTTTCTCTTGTGGGTCACCAAACACTCTTTCAATGGCTATTTCAGTTATGTTCCCTCCAGTATATTTAGTAATAAAAGAATAACCCATTACATTTTTTTTTACTTCTTGTCAAAATGTTTTAAAATAAAAATAAAAATATTCGAAAAGAATTAAATAGTAAATTTATTAAATCTTGGCGTATTACAAAACGTTAAGGCTTGACCTTCAAGACAATGCCATGAAATACAATATTAGAAGGAATGTGAATTTCACAATTGTTCTCCTTCAACAACTATGCAAAGATGAAAGACACTTCATATGTCACACTTCGCAAAAATAAGAGGTACACCTTCATTATTTGTCCCTTTCACATTTAAAATTGCATCCCTCAATCCCTCCATTCCTTGTACCAAATGAAAATACCAATGTTGTTTTCCAATCTAATTAGATTCAAAATTGGTAACTCTAATTATATTACATATGTATACTTTCTCTTATGACAAATTGATGGACATTTCATTTTACATGCCATTGATTACAATGGTCTCTATTTATTGCAAGGGTTCATATTCATTTTTTATTAGTATTTGCACTGTAATTTCCATAGATTCACTATACTCTCTTTCAACATATAAACTTACATTATCTCCATACACACAACTTTCTCTCCTTTTCGATATACCAAAGTTCTTTTGGATGTTTGATTTCGTAGCCTTTGAGGATATGTTAATATATATTTAATATGATATTAATGTGGAAAAAGGTTTTTATAGTTAATATGAGAAAAAAAGTGTAAATCTATATTTAATGTGAAGATAAAAAGTTATATAATAATAAAATAATAATAATATATATTAAATAAATTTATTTTTTTCCATCTCTCTTTTATGATTCATACTTTAAAAACCAAAGAATTACATAGTCCAATACTTGTTATTGCTATGTGATATAAGAGTTGACCCATGATGAAACCATGATTTAATTGACATAGACATAAGAAATTTATGTAAATTTGATAGTCATCCAAAATTAAGCTGTAATATAGAATTTATACAGTGTTGGTATTCAAACGTGGGAGACTACCAATAAACAACAGGTGTTTCCATTGCATATTTCATTATCATTGCAGTGTAAGTGGACCACAAAGCTCGAGGAAGGCCACTTTCATACACAGCACTGTGTTACTGTATTTATTTATAAGATGCAATTTGCGTCCTCACGGGAAGCAAAACAGAAAATTGCAATAGTCCAAATACAGCTTCCGCAAAACAGCAAATAGAATCAAATAAACGAGGCAAGTTATTGTTAAAAAATATGTATAAATTAAGAGCTCTAGCCTCCATGTATTGACGGTTCAGTTTGTCCTTTCTGTGTTTTGAATTCGTGTCACGAGAATCTCAGAGATGAATCAATTTTCAATCAATCAAAAGAAAAAAACACAAGGAACACATATCCTCATATCGAGTACACGTTACGCTATGACAGTGATTGCAATCTTGTGTACACAGCTCAAAATAATTCATTGTCTATGTGCTAGAAATCATCGTTAAATTTAGACAGCAGAGAGGAACAGGAACAGCTATGAGTGGCCTTTATGAGTGGATGTATCTCTGGTTAAATAGGTTATGATTAATTATAATTAATTATGGTTAATTAAGATTAATCATTATTTATTATTTTAATAAAAATTAACTATAGTGAACTATGATAGGTGTAATAACTTAAAGTCAACCATCTTTAACCATAGTCAATTATAGTTATCAAACCTTCAAACATGTTCAATTAAAGTCATCCATATTAAACTATAGTGAAATATAGCAAAACATGGTCAGCCATAGTCACCCTTGTTCAACCTTTGTCAATCATGGTAAAAAATGGTCAACCATAATAAAATGTGGTTACCCATGCCTAATGATGATAAAACATAATCGATCATAGTCAAACCATAAAAATTGGTTAACCATAGTCTACCAAGGTCAAACATGATGAATTATAGTCAACCATGGATAAACATTGCTCAATATTATCAATATAATTAAACATGGCCAACCATAATAAACTATGAACAAACATAATCAAAGTGTGGTTGGAAAAGCCTTATAATCAAATCAAAAGATCTAAGAAATTTAATATGTTAAATAATCTAGAATATCAATATAATTAAACAAGGTAAACCATAATAAACTATGAACAAACATAATCAAAGTGTGGTTGGAAAATCCTTGATAATCAAATCAAAAGCTCTAAGAAATTTAATAGGTTAAATAATCTAGAATTCTTTAGAGCTATAATATTTATGGAAAAATAGATCAACATCTTTCTAAATAGAGTTCAAAGTTCTACACCCCTATTGATATAATACAATGAATTTTGAGAACTCTTAAAAAGGGATTTGAACATTAGAAGAGGTGACCTCTTATTATAAATTTATGTTTGGACTCCCTATTATAAATAAGAAACAAAAGAGGCAATGTTTTATGTCGAGAAGGGGTCACTTTCGGTGGTGGGTAGAAGAAAGGTATGGGTTTTTTATTTAGTTGGAAATGTGTTGGGTGTGGAACCTGATTATTATTTCAGTCTGAGCTATGGGTTTTTTTTGTCCACTTTTTCGGCCATTGAAATGTGGCAAAAAATTGTCTTGTAAAATGTTGTAATTTCCTAGTCAATATGAGCGATTCATTAGATCTCAAATCTGATAGTAGAAATTATGTTAGGGATTTTAAGCCTAGAAGAAAAACTTATTTTGTATGAGAAATTTTATTACAACTTTGTATTTTATTGTGAAAGACGAGACTGTGGAAGAGAGTTACGAGGAAGTTGCAGCTGATGTGTTGCAGGTTATATCCCTTCATTTTGTTGAACGGTTTAATAAAAAGGATCGACAATTTATGTGTGGACCTAGCCCATATTGGGGAAACTACGTTATATTGGTTTCTCTCTTGTATTGTGTTTGTGTTTTATTTCTACATCTTGTTTTATGTTATTGTTCTGCAATCATATTTTCTAACAAAATGTTTATGCTAAATAATACTAATTAACTTAATTAAATACATTACATAGTCATTCAATCCTTACAATATTCAAAGAGTAACATACAAATATACTTAGAATGAAAAAGTAACATTATTTTAAGAATTAAATTCGGGGCTCAGAATAAGATAGGAACTCATAACACTGCCCAAAAAGACAAGCAAAATCTCAACAGGACTCTAAGAAGCAAGGGATCAAATCTGCACTTCAAAGGTTAAACCATATGGACACAGCGTTGGTCAAATCAGGGAAATATGTCTAGCTCACAGTTTTCTTCTCTTCCCCTACCACAGTTACCCAATGAAGATCATCTACTAGAATGTTCGTGGTATCAATGGTCATTCGAAGCAAAGAATGTTCAAAATTAAGATTCAAAAAGAAAATCTTATTGTTATTTTTATCCAAGAAACTAAGGGCTCAACTGAGGCTGCCACTAAGCTCATGTCCCATATATGGAAATATTTCCTCACCATAACCATTGATGCGATAGGAGCATCAGGAGGTGTCTCCATCGGCTGGGATCGCCTCCTTGTTGCTCTCAGTAACATTGCTTCCTCTCTTCATGCAATTTTTCCTCCTTCCATCTAACTAGAACTAGTATCAAGGGTCACCTTCTAGACGTGTATGGACCTCAATCCACTAGTCTTAAGATGCAGCTTCTCAATTTCCTAGGATGGTTCTCCAACATGCATTATGATTCCCCTATCCTCATTGGTGGTGATTTTAATATGATAACTACTTTGGAGGGAAAAAACAGGAGGAACCAGAGCTCTTTCCAATGATGATCTGGCCTCCAAAACCACCATAACCACATGCTCTCTTGTGGACATCCAAACTCCCTCTGGTTACTTTACTTGGAACAATAGAAGAGGGGGAGCTCATCAAATTGCAAAATGTCATGATCGCTTTCTTGTCTTGGACAAAATCCTCACCTTGAGAGGGATACTTGATTCATCTGTCCTTCCCACATCCGATTCAGACCACTTGCCTATTTCCTTCTCCTAGCATATTCAAGGCACCCCCCCTACATAGGCCCTTCAGATTTGAAATTTTTTGGCTCACTCACCCCAATTTCCAAGAAGATGTGAGCATGGGGTAGAAGAGCATGAAAGTGGAATGCAAATCAAAAATGGCTATCATGCATCAAAATTTGAAGTAGCTACAGAGCCATCTTCGACAATGGAATAACTCAACCTTTGGAAACATCTTTGAATACAAAAAGGCAATAAAAGAGAGTCTTGAAAATCTATAGTTTTGCGCCATGTAACAGGGTTACAATGAGGACATCAAAAACAAGGAAAGATACCTCTTGACACAATTGAACAGAAGATGTGATCAAGAGGAAATCTTATGGAAATAGAATTCCATATTGAGATGGCTAAAGGAGGGTGAAAAGAACATAGCCTTCTTCCACCGCTCCACCATACAGCAAAGAAATAAGAACAGAAACAACAAGCTCCACTCAAAAGATGGGGATGTTCTGGAGGAACATGGGGATATGGAAAAGGAGCTAACAAAGTGTTTTAGTGATCTCCTCACTGAACCCATTCCTTCTCACCAAGAGGAAATCACCCAAGTTACTCAATACATCCCTTCTCTAGTCAATGAAGACCATAATACCTCCCTTATGCAACCCATCAGCATGTAGGAAGTGGAGGAGGCAATCAATCAGATGGTTGAAGGAAAGGCCCCCGAACCAGATGGCTTCACCAAAAATTTCTTCCATCACTGTTGGAATCTGTTGAAAGAGGAATTCATGGACCTGGTGGAGGAATATCGCCAAAAGAAATGGATCTTGTTGGCACTCAATGCCACTCATCTCACTCTGATCCCCAAAGGAACAGGTGCTTCCCATCCCAGTAATTTTCAACCCATCTCTCTTTGTAATGTCATTTACAAGATTATTTCTAAAGTTATAGTGAATAGGTTGAAACCTATCCTCCCCCTACTCATATCCCTGGAACAATCGGGCTACGTTGAAGGGTGACAAATTCTTGATGAAATTATTCTAGCTCATGAGGTTATTCACTCCCTCAAAACCACCAAAACTCTTGAAATGATACTTGAATTGGATCTATCCAAGGCCTTCAACAAAATGAGTTGGAACTTCATAGAGAAAATTCTTTTATATTTCGAGTTCTGCAAAGACTGGGTTGACTTGGTTCTCTCCCTCATCTCCTCGTATTTTTTCTATGTCCTCATCAATGGATTTCCCTCCTCTACTTTCTCCCCCTCCCGCGGCCTCCAACAGGGGGACCCACTCACACCTTTTCTCTTCATCCTCATGTAATAAGGGTGCATGTGCATGATCCAATCGGCGGTCTCTATGCACTCCCTTCGAGGGCTTTCCCTCCATGGATCTCCTCCCATAGCCTACCAACAGTTTGTGGACGACAACCTTCTCTTAGGGAACTCCTCTGTCTAAGAGGCCTGCATTATCCATTATGTCCTTGACACCTTTGAAAAAGATTCAGGGACTTTCATGTCCCAAATTTTTCATTGGGTCACAATGGCCTAATCACATTTTCCATATTCTAGAGAGTTTGTCAAATTGATGCCAAGGGTCAAATAATTTCCAAGGAGGAAAATTACTCGTTTCCTAGGTTAGGGGTGGAAGCTTTGGGATTTGGAATAAGGGAGAAAATAAATGATGTTTCAACATTAGAATGGAATAAATATTTAATAAAGGAGCTAAAAAAATAAATGCAATGGAAAATCAAAGTGGTAATTGATCATGAAGACACATGGAGAATGTGGGACCCACGCAAGCTAGATTTTCTATGCCACATGGCATCCTCATCTTGTCATTTATAATCCATAAGAATCTCAAGGGTATTGGGATGAGTTGTAAGATCAATACACTTCGAATTAATCAATTCAGGTTGAATTGGAGTGGAAGAGTAACTCCCATGGAAGAGGAAGAGGCATTTTGGAGCTAGTGAGACACTTGGACTAGATTCTCTAGCTCTATGACAACAATGATGAAGATGATATGACACCTATGACAAAAATAAGATCTAAAGGCTTGCATCTGACATGTTAGGTCCAAATAGAGCATCCAAGATATCTCTCATGTGATTTGGAGAAGCTCAATGGGTTCCTACTCAAATTGGGGGAAGATGGAAGGCTAGGAAAGTGAGGACACATGGAAAATCTTGAGCCCACACCCAAATTGGAATTGGATTGATTTTTTGGATGGATTGGTAACCTTATAAGGCTAAGTATGCTTGTAAAATACAGGAATCAACCAAGAGAAGATCATTTTATCATCTGAAAAATTGTCATTTTTGAATTGTGAGAGCTAGTGGATGACTAGTTTTCTTTCCTTGGCCAATTTCGAGGGTGAAATATTCTCATCCAAGTTGGTGTTTGGAGAGGCCACTTAGGTATTTCATGGAGATTTAATTGAGTCTTATTTTCAGGTGTAAGCTACAGGAAATCTTGAGGATTCTTCTATTGCAACACTTCCTCTCAACTATTTCTAGTTTTCATGCCATATTCATGCTCATTGAGGGATTGTGCCGTGGGTGAGATCATGTAATATTTAGGAGACCTCTTCCTGATATATTTATGATTTTAATCAGTAAATATTCTCTTTTCTTCACTCTCATAAATTTTCAAGTCGAAATACCCAATATTTTTATGTCAAAATGGATTTTAATGAGCAAGCAATGACCCATTAGAGGAAATTTCAACTCAAAATGGGCCTCCTAAGGAAAATTAATAAAATAATAGTTAAAAAAATAAAATAATATTTATTAATTTTGGAGGAAGAAAAGAAAAACTACTTTTTTGTTCGTATTTTCGACATATCTCCCTATGCTTTTACTCAAATTTCGATCGGGAGAGCTCGTTGAATGTGGAATTAAATTCTACATCCAATGAGTACCCACTTGGAATACTTTTGATAGGCCCCGCTACCCAAAAAACAAGAAATACCTGAAAAAATGTGATGAGGACATCATCATCACTTTTTTTCGGGTATTTCTTGTTTTTCGGGTAGAGGGGCCCATCAAAAATATGCCAAGTGGGTACTCGTTGGATGCAAAATTTAATTCCGTATCCAAGGACCTCTCCCAATCGAAATTTGAGGAAAAACAAAGGGACATATGTCGAAAATACGAACAAAAAAAGTATTTTTTTATGATACCTATCCCCAAATTTATATTAAAAAATGTTTAAGAGGTGATCCCTTTTTTAATTTTAAATCATTTTTATTGGATAATACATGATGACATGGAATTTTTATTATTTTTAGAAGGCCCATTTTAAATTGAAATTTCCTCTAATTTATTTCCACTCTTTTTTTATGTATGCCATGGTAATGCTTATTATTTTGAATGGAGGAATGTATATCTAATAAATGTTTGATGAATGGACTATGATTAATTTTTATTTCAGGTCTCATTTTTATTACTTAATAATTGGAAGCCATTTTACTCATGTTTATTGCATTGGGAGAAGATTTGGTGCATTTTCCCCAAGGATCGAAATTGTGATTTGGGAGCAATTTTGGAAAGAGTCATAAAAGACTGAATAAATAGAATCATGATGCATATGAGACTTTAAAAATTTCCCTTACTCATCCCCTACATTGTTTCATAATTTCAAGTGACTTTGGGATCATATGAGAATCCATTTCCGACAATTACCCACGAGGAATTGGAGCCCCAATTTGCTAGTAAAGACTCCTACTTTGAACATAACATTAAAAAAGTTTTAAAAAGTAATTGGGAGGTAATAAAACATCCATTAACATATTATTTAAGTTATAATATCATTCATACACCTTCTGATAAAATTTGGGAGCATTTGGGTTAATTTGGAGGTCCAGACATCAAAACTAGTTAAGGTCAAAATTGGGGAAAAAGTGGAAAAATTGGTCATTTAATAAAATTTCAAAAAGGGACGTTACAGTGGCATAAGAGCATGATATTGGCACATGATGTGGTATTATATTTAGGAGGACAATAATTCAGGCACCACCATTATATATTGAAACCCAAAAGTGCTTTTGCTGAAGAGGAAACTATGGTTAGGGATGAAAAGGGAACCTCATATAATGGTGAGGAGCTTATAAAAAATATAGAACCTATATTTGAAGACATGAACAAGAATATTATGAAAGGATTCGAATTTTTGGCTATCCAAAGTTGCAAAAAATATATTGATTTTAAGAAAACCAAGGGGAAAAATGCATCAACTTGATTGAAGGAGCAAAAGGAAAAGACCCATGAACCACCTAGCTTTGAAATAGGTGAAGTAGAAGAAGTAGTACATGAAGAGGATCGAGATTAACTCCAAAGTAACTCTAAAAAATATGGAGAGACATCACATAATTATGAAGAAGTTTCTATTGAAAATACAGAAGATCATTTCGAGACACATTCTACCTTGGAAATGAAACAAAGAGAATCTACTGATGGATGCTTGAACTACGATGGAGTACCTACTGATGGGTGCTCACAACTCTATGTTGGTGACATAGAGATCAGATTTGAAAATATTAATGCAAGAAAAATTTCTAGAAAAAATGAAAATGAATACCTTGTAGCAGTTGTAGAAGAAACAAGATCAACTTCCCCATCACCACTTGAGCTTCATGTAGTTTCTCCAAGGAAAAAGGAAGAAGATGAGGAGGTTCATTTGGAAGAGCCCCATTTTCTTGAAGGGTCCTTGAATGAAAACAAGACCCAAGAGGCCCTTATAATACTACATGACACTAAAGCATCGATGTCAAATTCTTGTTGGAAACTTTCTTCATTGGACGATTCATTCTTCCTTGAAGACATGGAGAAGATTCAAAAAGAAATGTGCAAAATTGAAGGTAATTTCATGTCTTTGATTTTTGATAGAAACAATTTGGTTGATCTTAATGAATGTTTACATGAATCATACTTGAATAATAATAAAGTTATTCATAAGCGTACAATTCAAAATGAGCAACTTCTTGAAAAGTTGCAAGACACTTGTTTTTCCTCCTATGTTTCAAATTGTCAAATGGTACATTATTTGGAGGATTCTCATGACATGTTGGATCATGAGAAATGTAGAAATTTGAATGTGATTTATGTGTTTGAAGAGTAAATTGAAGAGATCCAAACACTTGAGGTGGTGAAAGAGGAACTTGAATTGTCTCTTGATGAAGGGTATGTAATTTTTAAAGAAGAGCATGATTCCTCTACATTGGAACCCATATATGACAAAGGTTTCACACTTTTGAAGGAGCTGCATGATACTACCCATATGGATCCTTTCCATGATGAAACTTATGCACTTTTTGATCATTTGGGTGATTTATTCCATTCTCCTACATCCTACAATTCCATGTTTTGCAGCATTCGTCTCAATGAATTATGGGTAAAAGGGTTCTTTTTTATGGTGCCACATGAGGAGTATGGAACTCCTAGACTTATATTTTATGATGACATGGTTGGAGAAAATTCTTATTCACATTTTCATCAGCATCCTTTGTTACTTTATGATGATGTACATCTACATGGATGTTGATGTATATGTAACTTCAGAATGTATTCTTCTATGTATCTTATGTATTGTAACCCGATGTTTATTCCAGGATGTTTTTATTATGTATTTGAGTCATGTGATCATGCCCCGATGTTCCGATTGGGAGGATTAATAATGTAATCAAGTCATATCAAGTCATTAGGTAAGTCCCCACAGTTTCGGGGCACTTGAGTTATTATACACTAATTAAGGTGTAGGATCGAGTAAGTAATTGTTAGTTGGGCCGACATGATTGAGTGCACTTCAAGTCAATGGAAGAATATAAATAGAGAGTGAGAGACTCTCTATTGATCACTGGTAAAATACATCACTTTCTCTCTCAAGTGTGGCGCACTTTTGGAGAAGGAAATTTTGGGCCTAGACAGAAGACTACTGTTGTTTTGGGAGATCTCTTATTGTTTTGGCGTTGATTCTATCTTAGAGGAAGTTGTGGGGTTTTCTCCTTTATGGTTTCCCCGAGGAAAACTCTTTGTTTCTCTTGTCTCTTGTGATGTGCTTATGTTTTATTCCTGTGCTTATTATTCTCTCAGTGAAAAGATCCTAAGATCATAATGCTAGCTTAATGTGATGAAAAACTAACATGGTATCGGAGCTAACCTGAGAAGAAGACATTGTGTAGCTACAGGAACTAGGGCTTCCTATTTTGTGGATCTTCCTCCACAGATTTTCAGCAAAAGTATGCTAGGATGACTCTCCATTGAAGGGTGCATCTTTCTGTCGATGCGGAATTCAATTTCAAGCTTTTTCAGTTTCGATGTGGAAATTAGGGATTTCTACAGAAGAGGAATTTTTGAGTTAGACCAGCATAGGATTGTTCTCCTCATCAAAACATAAGTTTAGAGAACTGGATCAAGAAATTTGGTTGGGTGAAACTCCGGGAAAGTCAAACCCTAGAGCTAGGAGAAACCCTAAATACTAAAACTGCTAAGTTTTGGTACAGTCGCTATATTCCGAGATTGGCGAAGTATCAAAAGCTGAAAATTGCAGGAGCCAAATATAAAATCCTGATGAAGCATGTGTCCAAAAATAAGACTCAGATTCATTGTAATCCAGGATATATGATCTCTCCGAGTTAGGGTTCCAGCCTCTTCCAGAATTCATCCCTGAACAGGACATCTGGGGAGATCTGCATTATCTTGAGCTACAGAGGTCCAAATGGAATTCCTGAAGATTTTCCAGAAAGGGCACGGAATTTAATTTTGGTGGTATGAATATGATACTTAGAATATGAACCAGTGACACGTGGAATGTCGTACAACTTCTCTGTTCTGAACAGTCCTGTAACAGGTCACCTTGGGAAAAGGATCCTAAATCCCAAATGGTGAAACCAATTCTAATGAAACCTACGGTGTTGGATCAGGGACAAGCTAGGTTACCTCAGTGAAAAATTTCAGACACATAGGATCTTTAATTTATGAGATATCATAGAAACAGTAACAGGAATTTCTGCAGAAGAAATTGGAAAATTAGGGCTTCCTGTTCCGAGAGCTTCCCTCCACTGTTTTCAGAAAAGGAGTACATTGGATAGCTCCATTTGAAGAGATCTATCTGTTCATCCAATAATATATGAAATATTCTATGTTTTGAAAATTAGGGTTTCTGTGACAAACCCTAGATCAACGAACTTCGGGACAAGGACGGACACCTCAAATCGGTAAGATCTAATCCTTTGCTATTTCCATTTTGAGGTTCTCATTTCAATATGATATATCACATCAGCTTGGTGACAAGCTTGAGGAAGTTGACAACTTCCAAGCCTGGAAGTATCTAATCTCTCTAAAGAAACTGGATTGGACACCTACCTGAGTATAGAGGTTCCAGTTTCAGAGGGAGACGAGGTTAGAAGCCTTTCACAAGAAGAACTTGGTCCAGGCCAAAGAAGACATCATGCTCATGCTACAGAGGATGATGAACCATCCAGAAAGATATCTAGATATGAAAGTGGAGATTCTTCAAGCAAGGATGAATATGTTCTGATATCAGCTCTCATAGGTAACATTACTCATGGAAGTGATGATTGGCTTATAGACAGTGGGGCTTCCAAACATATGACGGGATTCAAGAAATATTCTGTGAGACTATCAGAACATGAATGACTAGGAGATGACTACCAATATCCAATAATAGGTAGTGGGGAATCTTCATACAAGCTAGACTCTGGTAAGTCTCTAACAATAAAAGAAGTATTGTTTGTTCTAGGACTCAAGAAGAACCTTCTCTCCATTTCAGCATTCATAGATGGTCAAGTCATCATGTGGCCAAAAGGAAAGACTATCGATGATGCGGTAGTGATTCGAGAACAAGAAGGAGGCTTGTACAAATTGAAGGGCTATCCAGAACAAGCCTTGATCCATGAAATAGTAGAGCCAAATGAGCTTTGGCATAGAAGTCTTGCACACGTGCATTATAGAGCACTACCTATTGCAAGCAAAGCTGTTGAAGGTCTTCCAGAATTTCAAGCTATTTGAAGGGAAGAACAAAAATCAGAATATGACCTAAAGAAACAGTTGAAGAATGCGAAGATCCAGAATGCAAAGACCATACAGTCATAAGAGTCTCTCAAATCAAAGAACAACTTCAAGCGGTAAAAGAAAAAGTGAAGAATGCAAAAGTGGTGATGGCCACCTTGAATGGCCTCCCAGGATCGTGGAATTCATTCATGTGAGGAATTTGTGCTAGAAGGAAGTGATTACTTTCAATAGACTCTAGAAAGAGAACTCACAAGAAGAAGAAGCTCAACAAGAGAAGGTGGGAGCAACTGAAGATCAAGCTCTTTCCATCCAAAGAATATCCCTCAAGCAATGAGGAATATGAAGAAATCAACTCTTAAAGAACTTCTTATCCACCTTAGCTTTTGGATAAGAAACAATGCTATTATGAATGAAGAAGACGATGAAGCTGAAGGCTCAAGAAGGAGTCTACCCTCAAAACAAATAAAGATAAGTATTCAATTGTCATTTCATTATATTATTTTGTTATGCATTTGTTTATATTCAGTTATTGTATTATGCATGATAGGATGTTTGCATTAATGACAGAATACTACTAATATGCATGTGATGGGTAAGTAGCTCATGGGGCTATACAAATTCTCCATTGCTACTTATCTAGAATGAAACCTCTTTGCTGACATATTGGATTAGTGCACAATGTCAATGTTGTCCTGGTAGAGATGGAAGGCATCTAGAAAGTTTCAGTGAGATATGGATGAATGTTGTATTGGCTAAAGTAGTTGCATGATCATATATTTATAAGTATTTGCCAGTATGAATATTCTTTATGAAATGTTCTAACCATACAAATGCATTTGACTTGGAGGAAATATCACATACATAATCACCTACACGCAAAGAAGAATGAAGACATGTTTCGAAGAACAAGTGATGACATTTCAAGACAAAGAATAATATGATGAATACAGTGACATCATTGATGCAGAACCTTCCGGACAAGAAGAAGTAACTAAGAAGAAATGGAAGACCAATTCAAGAAGAATGATGTCAGGGCGAAGTATTGAGACCTGAAGAGAAGTTCATAGTTCCATCATGCAGTAGATGGAAACATCGTGGGATACAAAGCAAGATTCGTAGCATGAGGCTTCTCACGAAGAGAAGGCATAGTCTACGAAGAAACATTTACAGCTAATAGAAGTGAAGTCACATGACATGCATAATCATGTGTGCAAATGAAACAAGGCCTTGTACGAGTTCAAAAGACACCCATGGGATAATACATACATGATGAGCTTGATGAATATCTTAACCTTTGCTGCAAGGTTGATAGAGGATGACAAGCTCACAGATGGGTCCAAGATGAATTGTTGAAGAAGTTCAAGATAGAGGATCTTAGTGTCCAGTGATCCTAGATGGATACTACTTGTCACTCCAGTACAGAATGTTTCAGTGCATAGAGTACGGAAGACAGAGGGTATGATGCTCCGCTTCAGAGGGAGTGATTGCAGAAGATCTTGAGGTTTGACATGGTACAACAGGATGGGCAGATTACTGATGATTCTAGGCTTTACTAAGAGTAAAGTGGATTCCAACCTTTGATCCAAGGTTGAAGGTGGAAGACCAGTGATGCTCCTGTTATGTGTCGATGCACTACTGTTCTAGGTATGGAGGTGTGGCAGAGTACAGATGGGATCTTCCTTGGACAAGGGAAGTATGCAGTAGAGATCCTGAAGAGGTTCGGGATGATGGACTGCAAGGCGATGGCCACACCTATGGCATCGAACCTGAAGCTATTGAGTGATGCTTCGTCAGAGTCGGTCGATGCTACGATGTATCGTCAAATGATTGGGTCATTGATGTACCTGATGAACATGCGACCAGATATCTGCTTTGTTGAGAACACCTTGATCCAGTACCTGAAAGATCCGAGAAGTGTTCACTTGACTGCTGCAAAGCATATTCTGAGGTACCTGAAGGGTACAATTGATTATGGGCTCAAGTACGATGCGAATCAGAAGATTAACCTAGAAGGTTATGTTTGGGCAGGCAGTGCCATCAACAGGAAGAGTACTTCAGGATGTTGCTTCAGTATGGGATCGGGTGTGATCTCTTGCTTTAGCAGGAAGAAATCCTGTGTGGCACTGAGTACAGTAGAAGCAGAGTATGTCGCAGCTTATTCAGCTAGTTGTGAGGCAGTATGGCTGCGGAAGATACTGTCTGATATATTTGATCTCCAGTTAGATGCTACTTGTATACATTGTGACAACCAGAGTTGCGTGAAGTTATCAGAGAATCCAGTGTTTCATGAAAAGTTGAAGCATATCGAGATCAAGTATCACTATATCAGGGATATGGTGCAGAGAGGAGCAGTGAAGCTCCTGTATGTTGCAACGGAGGAATAGATAGCTGATGTATTGACGAATCCATTGGCTAGGCTGAAGTTCGAGTACTTCAGAGAGAGACTTGGTGTTCTCCAGATCGAGGCTTCCTCCTAGAGAAAGTGATGAGACCCATAGCCATTCTGACATGGTGAGAGGATTGGTTCCTTCCATGATCAGATATAAGGGCTGAGCCATTCTGTCATGGTGAGAGGATTGGTTCCTTCCATGTCAGATATGAGTGCTGAGATCCATAGCCATTCTGATGAGTAGGTTAGATATAAGGGCTGAGCCATTCTGTCATGGTGAGAGGATTGGTTCCTTCCATGTCAGATATGAGTGCTGAGATCCATAGCCATTCTGATGAGTAGGTTAGATATAAGGGCTGAGCCATTCTGCCATGATGGTAGGGTTGCTCCCTTCCATGTCAGATATGAGTGCTAGCCATTCTGTCGAGCAGGACAGATGTAAGAGAAATTTCCATTATAGGAATGGAGGCACCTGGTCAGTTACCAGGAACACTCAGTGTAAGAACTGAGTAGCCATTCTGATGTGATAGAGGGATGTGTTCCCACTTGATCAGATGTAAGGGCTGAACCATTATGTTCATGGCTAAAGGATTAAGTTCCTTCCATGTCAGATGTGAGTGTTGGCCATTCTGACGAGCAGGACGGATGTAAGGGCAACTGCCATTCTCTAGGAGAATGGAGGCGCCTGGTCAGTTACCAGGTAGCTCAGTCGAGGAGGACTAGAGGCCATTTTGATATGATTGCTGGGATGTGTTCCTCTCATGATCAGATATGAGTGCATGCCCTTCCATAATTGTGAGCAGGATGTGTTCCCGCCTGGATGGATGTAAGTGCTGAGCCTTGTCACAGATGATAGCAGGTGTGTCCTATCATGCTGGTGACTATAAGTGCAGTTCCATTTCACAGATGGTAGTAGGTGTGTCCTACCATGCTGGTGATTGTAAGTGCAGAGCCTTTTCACAGATGGTAGTAGGTGTGTCCTACCATGCTGGTGATTGTAAGTGCCGAGCCTTTCCACAGATGGTAGTAGGTGTGTCCTACCATGATGATGGATGTGAGCATTGTGCCTTTCCACAGATGATAGTAGGTGTGTCCTATCATGCTGGTGGTTGTAAGTGCTGTGCCATTTCACAGATGATAGTAGGT
>LPNX010077056.1:46102-68425 GCA_001517045.1 Pseudotsuga menziesii
GCCTTTCCATAGATGGTAGTAGGTGTGTCCTACCATGCTGGTTGATGTGAGCACTGTGCCTTTCCATAGATGATAGTAGGTGTTTCCTATCATGCTGGTGGTTGTAAGTGCTGAGCCATTTCATAGATGATAGTAGGTGTGTCCTATCATGCTGGTGGTTGTAAGTGCTGAGCCATTTCATAGATGATAGTAGGTGTGTCCTATCATGCTGGTGAATGTGAGTGCTGGGCCTTTCTGATGGGATTGTAGTTTACTATATGATCAGATGTGAGTGCTGGGTGTGCCTTTCTGACAAGTAGGTCAGATGTAAGTGCTGAGAAAATACCTACATGAGGAGTAGGCCTACAACCAGCATGAAAAAGGGATGGCTCTGTAAAACTTCCTATGACGAGAAGAATCATGAGATAGCACTAGTGTTGATCCAGATCGAGTGATGATCCAGATCCAGTAATGATGATCCAGCAGTGATGATCCAGATCGAGTGATGATCCAGATCCAGTCCAGTGATGTTGATCCAGATCGAGAGATGATCCAGATCCAGTGATGATGTTTTATGTTGATCCAGATCGAGAGATGATCCAGATCCAGTGATGATGTTCTATGTTGATCCAGATCGAGAGATGATCCAGATCCAATGAAGATGACTTGAAGACGAAGATGACTTGAATACGAGATGATCCAGCTGATACAGAGAAGAAGACCAGTGCTGAAAATTGTGTCGAAAGAATACCTTCCTAGTTAAGAGGGAGTGTTGATGTATATGTAACTTTGGAATGTATTCTTCTATGTATCTTATGTATTTTAACCCGATGTTTATTCCGGGATGTTTCTATTATGTATTTGAGTCATGTGATCATGCCCCGATGTTCCGATCGAGAGGATTAATAATGTAATCAAGTCATATCAAGTCATTAAATAAGTCCCCACAGTTTCGGGGCACTTGAGTTATTATACACTAATTAAGGTGTAGGCTCGAGTAAGTAATTGTTAGTTGGGCCGGAATGATTGAGTGCACTTCAAGTCAACGGAATAATATAAATAGAGAGTGAGAGACTCTCTATTGATCACTGGTAAAATACATCACTTGCTCTCTCAAGTGTGGCGCACTTTTGGAGAAGGAAATTTTGGGCCTAGACAGAAGACAGAAGACTACTGCTGTTTTGGGAGATCTCTTACTGTTTTGGTGTTGATTCTATCTTAGAGGAAGTTGTGGGGTTTTCTCCTTTATGGTTTCCCCGAGGAAAACTATTTGTCTCTTGTCTCTTGTGATGTGCTTATGTTTTATTGTTGTGCTTGTTATTCTCTCAGTGAAAAGATCCTAAGATCATAATGCTAGCTTAATGTGATGAAAAAATAACAATGGATGCACCTATGATATGCATTTGAGTCACTTGAAGACTCATGGTTTTTCTTGCTCAACACTTCGTCCATTTGATGTTGGAGGAACTTCATCCAACACTGCGGTGAATAGATTTATGATTGGAGAACATTTTCTTTTCCAGCCACATACTTTGTTATATCTTTATGATTTTATCATTCATGTATGTATGGGTGAGACTTCTCTGAGTCATTTGAAGTGTCCTTGTTTTTTGCTCACTATTTGGTTCATATTTTGGTGGAGATTCTTCATTCACTCCTTGGATGAAAGAACAAATGGCTGTTATATTGATGCACATTATATATCTTTGGAGCAGAATTATGAGACATGGGATCCTCACCTATGTCATTGTAGCATATTTGATTGTCACTTGAAGCTTGTATGCACTTCGAAAATGGCGGTCTACTTACTTTGAGGTATAAGCATTTTCATGAGTTTTTGATGAGGCACCTCCTTGATGTACATTTTTATTATGTTATTACATACTTTGATGATATATCTTATGTAATAATGATGTTTGGAATAATGCATACAAGAAAATGGGATCCCGGAACTCTCTTTCCTAATGGTATGGTTTGGATAGCACTCTTAATTGTTGGAGTGCAATACAAGCAATAGGACCTTAGGATAGTTTTTAGTCCCATTGATTTCAATTTTTTTGGGAAACACGCAGTATGGGAGATGGATTCCCAAATTAATAAAGTGATTTTAATCAGATTATTGCAGAATCAAGCATGGTGGTTCCTCTCTAAAATATTCATGGAATCTCAAAGACTGAGAGTTGGGAAAATTAGTGGCAACTTGAAAAAATCATATAGAAAGCAGGTTCTTCAACACCCATGTTTGAAATTGCTTGAGGACAAGAAATATTGGGAAGGGAGGATTTTTCATGTCCCAAATTTTTCATTGGGTCACAATGGCCTAATCACATTTTCCATTTTCGAGAGAGTTTTTCAAATTGATGCTAAGGGTCAAATAATTGCCAAGGAGGAAAATTACTAGTTTCCTAGATTGGGGGTGGAAGCTTTGGGATTTGGAATAAGGGGGGAAATAAATGATGTTTGAACATTAGAATGGCATAAATATTTAATAAAGTAGATAAATAAATAGATACAATGGAAAATAAAAGTGGAAATTGATCATGAAGACACGTGGAGAATGTGGGACCCACGCAAGCAATATTTTATATGCCACATGGCATCCTCCTCTTGTCATTTCGAATCCATAAGAAGCCGAAGGGTATTGGGATGAGTTGTAAGGTCAATATAATTGGAATGAATCAATTCAGGTCAAATTGGAGTGGAAGAGTAACTCCCATGGAAGAGGAAGAGGCATTCTGGAGCTAGTGAGACACTTGGACTAGATTCTCTAGCTCTATGACAACAATGATGAAGATGCTATGACACCTATGAAACACATAATATATGAAGGCTGATATCTGCCATATATAGCATTTCATGCCTAAATATAGCATCCAATATATCTCTCATGTGATTTGGAGAAGCTCAATGGGTTCCTACTCAAATTGTGGGAACATGGAAGGCTAAGAAATGGAAAACACATGGCAAATCTTGAGCCCACACCCAAATTCGAATTGGATTGATTTTATGGATGGATTGGTAACCTTGGAAGTCTAAATATGTTTATAAAATAAAGTAATCAACCAAGAGAAGAGATTTTTCTCATTTGAGAAATTGTCATTTGTCAATTGTGAGAGCTAGTGGATGACTAGTTTTCTTGCCTTAGCCAATTTCGAGGGTGAAAGATTCTCATCCAAGTTGGTGTTTGGAGAGGACACTCAGGTATTTCATGGAAATTTAATGAAGCCTTATTTGAAGGTGTAATATATAGGAAATCTTGTGGATTCTTATATTGCAGCACTTCCTCTCAACTATTTCCAGTTTTCATGTCATATTCATGCTCATGGAGGGATTCTGCCTTGGGTGAGCTCATGTAATTTTTGGGAGAGATTTTATTGATATATTTATGATTTTAATCAATAAATATGCTATTTTATTCACTCTCATAAATTTTCAAGTCGAAATACCCAATATTTTTATGTCAAAATGACTTTTAATGAGCAAGCAATGACCATTTCCACTCTATTTTGATATATGCCATGTAATGCTTATTATTTTGAATGGAGCAATGTATATATGATAAATGTATGATTAATGGACTGTAATTAATGTGTATTTAAAGTCTCATATTTAGTACTTAATAATTGGAAGCCATTTTACTCATGTTTATTGCAATGTGAGAAGATTTGGTGCATTTTCTCCAAGGGTCGAAATTGTGATTTGGGAGCTATTTTGGAAAGAGTCATAATAGACTAAATAAACTGAACCATGATGCATATGATAATTTAAAATTTTACCTTACTCATCCCCTACATCTTTTCATAATTTTGAGTGACTTTGGGATCATATGAGAAGCCATTTCCGGAAATTACCCAGGGGGTATTGGAGCCCCAATTTGCTAGTAAAGACTCCTACTTTGAACAGAACATTAAAAAAGTTTGCAGAAGTAATTGGGGGGTAATAAAACATCAATGAAAATAATATTTAAGTTATAATATCATTCATACACCTTCTGATAAAATTTGGGATCATTTGGGTTAATTTGGAGGTCCGGACATCAAAACTAGTTAAGGTCGAAATTGGAGAAAAAAAGTGGAAAATTGGTCATTTAATAAAATTTCAAAAAGGGACATTATAGGGACCTCCATAAATATTGAAAATTCACAAATATTCCTTTTTAACATTGGATTTGATACTCAAAGAAACATTATCATAATTCTTAGGTTCTCGGTCTCCTCCTAGCTGGTCAATCCTTTTGAAGTATGTTCTCCAATCTATGCCCTTGTACCTCTTCTATGCCTTGGCTGCCCCCAAGTGGGTCCTGAAAGCTATCAAAAATATTCAAATTTATTTTGTATGTGGGTGCAACAAAAACAAAAATAGATGGTCTCTTGTCAGTTGGTAGAAGGTATGTCTCCCCAAGAAAGTGGGTGGTCTAGGTATCAGAGATCTGAATCTAAACAACCAAACCCTTTCCTCAAAAATCTGGTGGAATTGGATCTCTAAGAATGACTCCCCCTAGGAAAATTTGTGGAATAAAGAGTATGCACAAGAGCTGAATCCAACTCTTGATAAAATTTGATGAAGAAATCCATGGCTCCCATATCTAGAAGGCAGCCAATAGTCACAAGGAGCTCATTCAATAACACAGTTTTTGGGAAATCAAGGATAGAAATAGTGCCCTCTTTTGGTGTGATTCTTGGCAGCAGCTCCCTAGCTTGAAAAGTCTCTTCACAGATCAAGAAATTTATACCTTTATTGGCTCCAAAGAGAACATCAAGGTCAAGGATCTCTAGAATTATTAAACCATTGATGACTGCCATCAATGGAAAAATCCCTCCAATTGGGACATCACCCCCAGCAAGGACTTCTTGGACACCATCTAATAGGAGTAGCAGGAAATTGAAAATAAAACCTAGGCAAGATGTCATTAGATGGGGTTATCTTCCGATTGGCATCTTCTCAGTCAAGAAAGCCTATATAATCCTCTACTCTGAACAAGAGGTCCAACCCTTCCCAACTTGGAAGAGTATCAGGAAACCTCTCCTTTGGCCAAAGGTATCCCACTTCTTCTGAATTCTCTCTCATCGACGCATCCTCACCTGGGATAACCTATCAAAAAAGGGGTTTCTTGGAGCTTCCTGATGCATCCTCTACAATTTCCAACAGGAAACGATTGACCACCTACTGGGAACCTGCCTCTTCACCAACACCCTCTGGGACTCAGTAATTGAATATTTTAGAAGAACCAAGTGGGTAAAAGGCAAGAGTCACTGACACTCTACAACAATGGACTGAAAACCTATGCCAAAGAAAAATCCTAAATAACGTCTGGGACCTTACCCATTGCTTTGTAGTGTGGAAAAATTGGAAGGAGTGTAACCATCGAGTATTCAAGGACACCAAGAGATCAGTCAAATAAATATGGGACTCCATCAAGAGCAATCTCCAATAAACTATTCTCTCCATATGATGGAAAGACTCTGGCCTTCCCACATCCCAAAATGAAAATCCCATCCTAGAGTCCTAGAGCTTCAATCCCCTACAAGCCCCGCCTACCTACCTCAAATACATATTGAGAGTGAATACTCCGGATCATTGGGATCCTCCTCCAGAAAGGGGTCCTGTTGGCCTGATTTTCTGACCTAGGCCAACTAAGGAGATTAATCCCACACAAGCAGCTTAAAGTAGCTCCCAGTGTGTTTGGAATGACAAAACGTCGCAGGTTATGGTCCTGCTACCAACTGAATTTTTCTCTTAAGGAGAAACTAAAATTCAGTAAAAATTTATCCTAATGTTATTTCTATCTAAATAAACCCTAAAATTAGTTTTCTACTATCTAAGTTATCCTATAATTGCTTTCTTAATGAAAGTCTTCAATTTTTGAGGATTTCGTATTTAATATTCTAAATTTTAAAAGACTATTATAATTATTCTAAAATTACCCAAATTCTATTTAACAACTGTTAAATGTAAACTATACTAAAATAACACTAACTAAACTATCCTATCCCAGCTGAGAGAAATTTGAATATTATATTAATAATCAATTAATATTTCAAGTGAACAGAAAGATAAATGAGTAAGATCTAAATGAAAATATTTAAACCATCCACACTAAATCATTCTGCTATATGTTACCATGACAGACAAATTGAAATAAGCAATTACTTCATATTTTTCTGAAACATTTAATTAATTAACAACTAATAAACAACATTAAATATTTGAATAGAAGATAATGTTCATAATGAAAACATTGAAAAAATACAAATGAGATTAAAACAAACATAAAAATGTATATCATTATATCTCAAATTTTCAATAGAAACACTGATTAATTCAATTATAATAACATACTAATTCAAATAACAATATTGAGTTGACAAAGTGTAATATCAAATAATGAATACAAGCATAACCAAGTATACTGTACCAATATTATAAGTAGAAGATGATATATTGAAATATATTATAAAAGTATCCAAAATAATACCGATCAACGATACCGGTCTGAGAATTTCCAGTCACATTCCACCTCCGAAGATAAAACCTCAGTAAGGAATAAAACTAGTACTGAAATAATATTTCAATTATGTTTTTCTTCAGTCACTCCATCTATTAATCCAGTTTAGTAACTCTGCCTTGAATGTTTTATTTTCCTCATCTTTCAAGGATGCGTTTGCTTGCCATTCTTTTAGTTCATTTTTCAATTCTGCGATTTTAGTTTCATATACTCTGTCAAGGACCTGTTGGAGAGCTTCTTCCTCCTTATCATAACATGAATCATCTGCTTGAGAAGAATCAATATTATCTATATCTTGATCTGGTGATGGAAAGCTCATAAACGATGGCTCAGGGCCGGAACCACAAGCATCCATACACAATGGAGCAGTTTCAAACTTACCTGACTCTGTAATGTCTTTAGTCGATGATTTTTCATGGTTATTCTCTATGAGAATAGGTTCATCCATATGCATGGTTTCGGGAACCAATGATGGAACATCATCCTCAAGATGGACAATCACTGGCTGAGTACTCTGTTGAGTGGCTGCAGGAACAGAGGCTGTAGGTGTAGTATTCATACTTCTAGTGATTCTTCTTGTACGAACAAACCCAACACCTTTTGTTTCAAAACCCCCTTTGTCACAACACACCTACACTAATTGTTCAAGTTTTCACATGGACTCATCACCATGTTTTCAAGGAGTACATAACTCAAAGGGGTTTTCATAATTAACAGCATTAACATCTTCATTTCTGGTCAATCTTCCCTTCACCTTTGTAGGTAAACTAAAGCACTTGTCAGATAGAGATTGGTCCATGGTTGTGTCAGTGTAACAGGGAGCTACATTCACAATTCCATCATTACTAATACAAGTATCGATAGGTGGATTTGCTTCCTGAAGCTCTTTATCCCTTAACTGATCCTTATGAACATTATCAACTTCAGATTTTACTGGAGCCTTACACTTCCTACAAGTTTTAGGGGGAGGGTTTGGCCAATACTCTGTTGGCCCTAATTTACATCCAACCAAAAACTCATCCCAAGATTTACATCTAAGAGACAGCTGATGCTGGATTAAAATTTTAATTAGACCATGATGGAACAAACTCCTATCAGGATTACCTATGGTAGTTTGTACCAAATATGCCATTTTCTTCAGACTTTGCAATAAGTAAAATGGAAGATTAAGTTTAAATCCTTTCAATGCTAACAGTAGTCACAGATGATAATAATGCAGATGAGAGAATCGACCATCACAAGATACATACCTGACTAGGATTTCATAAAATGCTCGCCATTCTGGCTTTAAAAATTTAACCGAAACCCCAATATTCAACTTTGCATTGGATGGTAAGGGCAATAGTAAGGACTGACATTTCTTCTTATCCACTTTTCCTCCTTTAAACCATCGCTCTCCAGTTTGAGGAAGCTTCGTAGCTTTTGCAATCTTATCTTCATCAATTATAAACTTGAAATCCCCAATCTGAGCTACATTTTCCTTAAAACTCATAGCAAATTGTTTAGTAACCTCCACGTTATGGCCACTAAAACATCTTAATATTCTCGAATAACATAGCAACTTTCTCGTCGGCTTCAACTAGCTCAGGTTCTGAGATTTCAAATCGGCTAAGAGGAGCCATTGTTTCCTCACTACAAATCTGGTTATGGATTGAAATGAATGAAGTCATGAAAATGGAAGGAATAGGCACCCAGGTATAAGACATTACGCGAAATGTCAAATCCTCAATTGATTCATATGTGACAGAGATGAGAACCCAAATTTTGGCCATTTTAACCAAATTTGGAGATGATGAGCACAACAGCCAGTGCTTTCGCTATGATAAATGAAAAGACTAGCCACGAATAACTAAAATTCTTCAGAAAAGCAGTATGTAAAAGGAAATTTCAAACTCTAACTAATCCTTCATATCAAAAATCATTCGATTCAGGGATTATAAATCAAAACATTGATGAAATTAAATCTGGAATGATGAGCTCGTACAACATCATGAACGGGAATGGTTATCAGTCATATATGAAATTAAATTCTACTGATACGATTTTATCATTACACCCACAGCTGTCAATTAAATTGATAGGTGTTAACCAAATCCTCATACCAATACGAATTCAATCTTGATGCAACGATCCTTCTAACAGATGTTGTCTATTAGCCATATGAATCATGTATCTTCATTAAAAACTATCAATTGATAATTACTCTAGATTACACGTGGAAGGCAATCGTGTTTATTAACATGATGATGTAGAGTTATAATAATAATCCTTAATGTTCTTAATATTTCTGAAATGCAATTAACTAATGATCCCTATTCACACTCAAACCATATATATACATGTAGTTTTATTTCGAAATATAGTTTTAAATACTTTATGAAATCCTAACCACTTATGTCCCAAAACCATATCTGATAGGATATAAAGCTCATAAAACTATTATGGTTATATTTATATGACACATGAAAATTTCAAAATAATATACATTTATTTGCACTCTCACTATATATACAATTTTACAAAGCAATGATATGATATTAAAGATTAAGTTATATGTGAAATCTGAACCTTAGGTTTAATGAGAATATTTTAAATTAATAAATCACATTTAGTTATAAGGATTTCAAGAACCTATAATATCTTATCAAAAACCAAGCTTCAAACCAATTCAAAATGTACCTTCAATAGAAACTAATTACCATACTATACTTTTAAATCTCTTAAATCAATATATATAATCAGATAAATTAATTAATGATAAAATTAATCATATATAAAATTTAGGAGACTGACAGCTGCTAATTTATCAAATTTATGAAAGTGTTTTCATAAATTTCAAATATGACTCTTAACTCTTCTATAATTGAGAATACCTTCAGAATCAAGGATTCTGAAGGCACTCTTTTATAATCTTTAAAAAGTAAATCATAGAAGAGAGTTGATCATTTTCTTCTCAACAAAAAGTGAAGGGGTTGTTGTTGACTGCCAACAAATGGCGACGACCTGGGTGAACTAGTTATCTCTGCTCATACAACTTATAAATGATATAAAAAAAATCTTAAAATTTATTAAAAACAATCAAAAATTCTCTATCTGGATAAAAACCATTATTCTTATTCATATTCATAAGTACAATTCAGAGATATTCCATCTTTTAAAATAGAGATCTTGTTAGAGATAAACTTAGAAATATCCTGATCGAAACAAAGTACTTCATAGTAAAGATAATTTGTACCATCAATATAGGATATAGAAATTTACTTTTCTAAAAAATTTCCAGAATCTATTCCATAAACATAATAATTTTTCTTTTCGTTTCTTTTCTTTTCTTTAAACAATAATTCTAGCTGAAGACTACTATCTAGGTATAATGTCCCAATGTGATAGTATCATTCACGAGAACTGTCTGGAATAAGCAAGCCGGCTCGTGATGAGACCTCTTGTCTCTTGATTTTTTAAATCAAAAGCCATCACCCTGGTGATCAGAAATGAAGTTATCCTAGACAGCACTGATGATCATGATTAAGCCAGCTCGTGATGAGACCTCCTATTCTTCAATCAAAATTATGTTTTCTTTACTAAATTTGAAATTTTAATTTTAAAAAACAAGAGATCATTACCAAGCATGGTGACCAAATGGTAATGTCAGTCATTGAAATCACCAGAAAATGAATCAGCTGGCTCGTGATGAGACCCCTTATCTCTTGGTTTATTTTTACCAAAATCCATCATTAGTTTGCTAATAATGTCATAGCAGTGATATTTGTGATTCTGATCAGATCGGCTTATTACTAAGACCTTCCGTCTCTCATTTTAGCATTTTATTAACTGGAACAAATTCTAAAAATTTTCAGATTGTAAATAACTTTGAAGACTGATGGTGGAGATCTATAAGAGTTTTTCAAAGTACAAGTTTCAAAAAAGACATTAATTAGCTATCCCAACTTATTATAAGAAAAATAAAAAGGTGAGGAATAATCTGAGTAATACTTAAAAATAAAATAATGATAGGTTTTGATAGACTTAAGAAACTTTGATCATCCTGAACAAATTTTGAAAAGATTTCAGTCTAATATCATGATTTTTAAACTAATGAACAAACTGACTCTTTTTTTACTAGAAGATTTATTTATTTACATTTATCACTTCAGTTGACATTTAAAGATTACTGACTGATTATATATAAAAATTTGGCAGTCTTTAATGCAAATAAAATATTTGATTAAGAGAATCAGAACTGGTTGCAATAGTGGATTGATGTTTGAAAGTTACATAAGCCTTGTGAATTTATCATCATCCTTCAATTCTATAAAATATAAATCAGTTTTTACAAAGATATAAAATTATTTACAAACAACAAACAAATTATATACATTTTAAGATCTAAAATATTAACAGAAATATTTTTTCAGGATTAGTCCATTCACTGGGAATGTTTTGAACTGACCTTCTAGTGTTTGCAAACGAAAGGTACTTGGACCTATCTTTTCAGCAATAAAAAAGGGACCTAGCCAAAGCTTTTGAAACTTAGTATGATCTCCTTTTTCCTCATGAACTTTATCCCATTTTAAAACTAAGTCTCCCACCTGAAATTCTCCATTGGAACTTAAGGATTGGTCAAACCAAGATTTCACAATTTGTTGATGTTTTGTAAAGTGTTGTTTTGACTTCTCTCTTTCTTCCTCAAGTTTTAACAAAGTATTGATCCTCTTTTCGATTGCTGGACAATATTCATCTTGAACAGACTGAGCTAACTGTAATGAAGGTAGAAATAAATTCGAAGGTACAATAGCTTTATTTCCATAAACTAAGAAGAAGGGTGAGTTACCTATGGCAGCTTTAGGAGTTACTCTGTCTACCCAAAGGGAATTAAATAATTCTGTATGCCAATCACGATGGTGAGCCGAAATAGTTCTTTTGAGAATTTTCAATAATTTTTTTGTTTGTTGATTCAACTAAACCATTTCCATGAGTATGGTAGTTAGCTGAATACCTGATTCTTATTCCCTTCTCTAAGGAAAATTGAGTTAACTCAACTGATGAAAAATATGAAGCATTATCAAAGACAAGGGAATCTGGAACACCAAATCTCGTTATGATAAAGGATTCTAAAAATAATATAACCTGATTGGTGTTTACAACCCTTAATGGTGCAGCTTCTTCCCAACGAGTAAAATAACCAGTTGCAGTTATTATATATTTGTGTTGTTTGGATGAGGGAGGGTTTATTGGTCCTACTATATCAATACCCCATTGCTGAAACGGTCTTTCTAGTGAAACAGGTTGTAAAGGGAAAGTAGATTTTGTTAGTTTTTCATCACATTAAGCTAGCATTATGATCTTAGGATCTTTTCACTGAGAGAATAACAAGCACAGCAATAAAACATAAGCACATCACAAGAGACAAGAGACACAAAGAGTTTTTCTCGGGGAAACCATAAAGGAGAAAACCCCGCAACTTCCTTAGAGAAAGAATCAGCACCAAAACAGTAAGAGATCTCCCTAACAGCAGTAGACTTCTTGTCCCAGTAATTTCCTTCTTCACTAGTGCACCACACTTGAGAGAGTGAATTATGTGTGTGATAAATAGAGAGTCTCACTCTCTATTTATATTCTTCTATTCACTTGAAGTGCATTTTCACATGTAGGCTCGACCTAACAATTACTTACCCGAGCCTACACCTTAATTAGTGTATAATAACTCAAGTGCCCTGAAACTGTGGGGACTTACCTAATGACTTGACATGACTTTTTTACATTATTAATATTCCCGATCAAAACATCAGGGCATGATCACATGACTCAAATACATAATCGAAACATCCTGAAATAAACATCGGGTTACAATACATAAGATACATATAAGAATACATTCCGAAGTTACATATACATCAACACTCCCTCTTAACTAGGAAGGTATTCTTTCGACACCATTTTTAGCACTGGTCTTCTTCTCTGTATCAGCTGGATCATCTCGTCTTCAAGTCATCTTCATATTCAAGTCATCTTTGTCTTCAAGTCATCTTTGTCTTCAAGTCATCTTTGGATCTGGATCATCTCTCAATTTGGATCATCATCACTGGATCTGGATCATCTCTTGATTTGGATCATCATCACTGGATCTGGATCATCTCTCGATCTGGATCATCATCGAACATCATCACTGGATCTGGATCATCTCTCGATCTGGATCAACATCACTGGACTGGATCTGGATCATCACTCGATCTAGATCTAGATCATCTCTTGATCTGGATCATCATTACTGGATCTGGATCATCACTCGATTTGGAACAACACTGGTGCTATCTCATGATTCTTCTCATCATAGGAAGTTCTACAGAGCTAGCCCTTTTTCATGTTGGTTGTAGGCCTACCCTCATGTAGGTCTTTGCCCAGCACTTACATCTGACCTGCTCGTCAGAAAGGCACGCCCAGCACTCACATCTGATCATGTAGTAAACTACAATCCCATCAGAAAGGCCCAGCACTCACATTCACCAGCATGATAGGACACACCTACTATCATCTATGAAATGGCTCAGCACTTACATCTGAACTACTCGTCAGAAAGGCACAACCATCCAAGGGAACACATCCAACCACACTAATGTAAGACTCCCATCTAGACAGGAACACATCCTATCATAGTGATGAGAGATTTCAGCACTTACATCTGACCTACTCGTCAGAAGGGCACAACCATCCAGGGGAACACATTCTACCACACCGATGGAAGACTCCCATCCAGACAGGAACACATCCTATCACAGTGATGAGAGATTGCAGCACTTACATCTGACCTACTCTTCAGAAGGGCACAACCATCCTTGCGAACACATCCGACCACACTGATGGAAGACTCCCATCCAGACAGGTACACATCCTATCACAGTGATGAGAGATTTTAGCACTTACATCTGAGCACGTGGGAACACATCCCTCAGTTGTTCCAGAAAGGCTCTGCACTTACATCCACCCAGGGGAACACATCCGACCACACTGATGGAAGGGCTTGCACTCACATCTGATCCTACGAGAACACATCCCAGCAGTCATATTAGAATGGTCCCCAGTCCTCGACTGAGCTACCTGGTAACTGACCAGGAGCCTCCATTCTCCTAGAGAATGGAAGTTGCCCTTACATCCGACCTATTCGTCGGAATGGCGAACACTCACATCTGACATGGAAGAAACTAAATCCTTTAGCCATGAACAGAATGGTTCATCCCTTACATCTGATCAAGTGGGAACACATCCCTCTATCACATTAGAATGGCTACTCAGTCCTACACTGAGTGATCCTGGTAACTGACTAGGTGCCTCCATTCCTAGAATGGCAATTGCCCTTACATCTGTCCTACTCGACAGAATGGCCAGCACTCATATCTGACATGGAAGGAACCAATCCTTTCACCATGATAGAATGGCTCAGCCCTTACATCTGACCATGGAAGGAACCAATCCTCTCACCATGTCAGAATGGCTATGGGTCTCATCCCTTTCTCTTGGAAGGAACCTCGATCTGGAGAACACCAAGTCTCTCTCTGAAGTACTCGAACTTCAGCCTAGCCAATGGCTTTGTCAATACATCATCTATATGTTCCTCTGTCGCAACATATAGGAGCTTCACTACTCCTCTCTGCACCATATCCCTGATATAGTGATACTTGATCTCGATATGCTTCGACTTGTCATGGAACACTGGATTATCTGACAACTTCACGCAACTCTGGTTGTCACAATGTATACAAGTAGCATCCAACTGGAGATCAAATATATCAGACAGTGGCTTCCACAACCATACTGCCTCACAACTAGCTGAACAAGCTGCGACATACTCTGCTTCTGCCGTACTCAGTGCCACACAGGATTGCTTCCTGCTAAACCAAGAGATCACACCTGATCCCATACTGAAGCAACATCCCGAAGTACTCTTCCTGTCGATGGCACTACCTGCCCAAACATAACCTTCTAGGTTAATCTTCTGATTCAACCTTGAAGCAAAGGTTGGAATCCGCTTTATTCTCAGTAAATCCTAGAGTCATCAGTAATCTGCCCATCCTATTGTACCATGTCGAACATTAGATCTTCTGTAGTCACTCCCTCTGAAGCGAAGCATCATACTCCCTCTGTCTTCTGTGCTCTATGCACTAAAATCATTCTGTACCGGAGTGACAAGTAGCTTCCTATGCTACTAATATTCTATGTGACCATCTAGTGTATATACTTTCATCTTCAACCTTGTAGCAAAGGTTAAGATCTTCATCAGGCTCATCATGTATGTGTTTAGACTCTTACTAGCTACAAATGTCTCTTCATAGTCTAGGCCTTCTTTTCCTAAGAAGCCTCGTGCTACGAATATTTGCTTTGTATCCCACAACGTTTCCATCTACTGCATGATGGAACTATGAACTTCTCTTCAGGTCTCGATATTGCGCCGTGACTTCATTCTTCTTGAATTGGTCTTCCCTTTCTTCTTAGTGGCTGGAAGGTTCTACATCAATGATGTCATTGCACTCGTCATATTATTCTTCATTTTGAAATGTCGTCACTTTCTCTTCGGAACAAGTCTTCATTCTTCTTTGCTTGTAGGAGATTATGTATGCGGTCTTTCCTACAAGTCAAATGCAATTGTATGGTTAGAAACATTTCATAAGAAATATTTATATTGGCAAACACTTATGCATAAATATATGATCATGCAACTACTTTATCCAATACAACATTCATCCATATCTCACTAAAACTTTCTAGATGCCTTCCATCTCTACTAGGACAACATTGAGATTGTGCACTAATCCAATATGTCAGCAAAGAGGTTTCATTCTAGATAAGTAGAAATGAAGAGTTGTATAGCACCATGAGCTACTTACCCATCACATGCATATTAGTAGTATACTGCCATTAATGCAAACATCCTATCATGCATGATACATCAACTGAATATAAACAAATGCATAACAAAGCAATATCATGAAATGGCAATTGAATACTTATCTTTATTTGTTTTGTGAGTAGACTGGTTCTTGATCCTTCAGCTTCATCATCTTCTTCATTCATGGTAGCATCGTTTCTTATCCAAATGATAAGGAGGATAAGAATTTCTTCAAGAGTTGAGTTCTTCATATTCCTCATTGTTTGAGGGATCTTCTTTGGATGGCGAGATCTTGATCTTCAATTGCTCCCATCTTCTCTTCTCTTCTTATGATTCAAGCTTCTTCTTCTTCCCAAACTCTGCTGAAAGTAATCACTTCCTTCTGGCACACATTCCTCACATGAATGAATCCTACGATCCTGGGAGGTCATTCAAGGTGGCCATCACCACTTCTACATTCTTTACTTCTTATTTTACCGCTTCAAGTTGTTCTTGATTTGAGAGACTCTTATCAGTGCATGGTCTCTGCATTCTGGATCTTCACATTCTTCAACTGGTTTATTCTAATTTTTGTTCTTTCCTTCAAATAGCTTGAAATTCTAGAAGACCTTCAACAGCTTTGTACAAGCCTCCTTCTTGTTCTCCAATCACTACTGCATCATTGATAGTCTTTCCTTTTGGCCACATGATGACTTGACCATATATGAATGCAACCTGCATTCCTTTTGCATTAATGGAGAGAAGGTTCTTCTTGAGTCCTGGAACAAACAATAATTCTTTCATTGTTAGAGACTTACCAGAGTCTAGCTTGTATGAAGATTCCCCACTACCTTTTATTGGATATTGGTAGTCATCTCCTAGTTTCACCTTGTGAGGTTATTCATGTTCTGACAGTCTTACAAAGGCATTAGAGGAAATTTGGGGTCTAAAATGGGCCTTATAAAAAACTGTGCCATGGATGAGCTGGATTGAGTTGAATTTTTAAACCAATAGAATTTCAATATCTTTGGTCAACCATTATGGTTGAGTTGGACACATAATGCTTATGTGTCATATTTTTATTTGACAATAGCTAACTCCATATCAACCTCACCTTGGTTAAGTTCTTGAAAAGATCACCTCGAAATAAGATAAATAAACTTTAACTAATAAATATAGAATATTTTACTTGATCACTACTTCCAACTCCTCTAAAACATAACCTTTTCATGAATTAAAATTGTAGTGGAAGCATTTTGAAATGCTAAAAACATTTATTAATCAATTTTTTTTTTTAAAACTGAATAATATTTAATTTTAAATAGACTTATATTGAAATACTAAATAAAAGATATTTAGTATTTTTAATATTATTAAATAATATTTAAAAAATAAATATATTAAATTATTACATCCAAAAATAAATAAAACATTTAAATACTAGCAAAATAAAAAATAAAAACTAATTTTAATGTTATTAAAATATAATAAAATTTTATTTTACTTTTTTTCTCTTACCTACCTACCCATTAAACCACAATTTTTTTTATATTAATATAAAAAATAATATGAATATACATAGTTTATTGTTTATTTTTATTTTATGTGATGTAATATTTTTTATATGAATTAATATAAAATTTATATTAAAAAATAATAATGATTTTTTTATTTTTTTAATACTATTATAATTATATTTTTCATTATAAATGAATATATTTGAGTTTTACATTTATTAAATATATAAAAAGTAGTGGTCAACTCATTTAAAAAAATAATAATATAAAATTCAAAAGTTTCCTATCATTTATTATGTGTGCACAAGAATCTAAATATTTCATTAATATTTTTAACCAATATCTCTTAACTCTACATTAACTCAATATAGTTGTCAACTACCATTAATGAGACAATTTATGTTGACTTTCATTATATTTTCATTAGATTTAATCTGACATGGCATATTTGTAATGTGATGTGGTTTTTTTTATTATTTTCCTTAGGAGGCCCATTTTAGACCCCAAATTTTCTCTAATGGATTCCTTGAATCCCGTCATATGTTTGGAAGCCCCACTGTCAATAAGCCAATCATCACTTCCATGAGTAATGTTACCTATGAGAGATGATATCAGAACATATTCATCCTCAATTGAAGAATCTTCACTTTCATATCTGGATATCTTTATGGATGGTTCATCGTCCTCTGCAGCATGAGCATGATGTCTTCTTTGGCCTTGACCAAGTTCTTCTTGTGAAAGGCTTCTAACCTCGTCTCCCTCTGAAACTGGAACCTCTATACTCATGTAGGTGTCCAATCCATTTTCTTCAGAGAGATCAAATACTTCCAGGTGTTTGTGCCAGAAATTGTTCCTAAGGCTAGGGGAACAAGCCAACACAATCTCAAGAGTAAAACTCAATAAATAAAATAAATTTTAGGGTTTTGTGTATGATTTAAATGGTTGTAAGCTTCAAGAACATGCAGGGAATACATTCAAAGGAAAAGCAACAACTAAATCATAAACATAGACTCATAAAGATGCCCAAACATATCACAAAAATACAACAAAGAGACTATGTTGTGGTTCATACATTAAAAGATAAGCATTACCAGAAAAAGACATTAACTAGCAATGAAATTACCATTTAAGAAGCAAAACATGCTCAATAACAAAGCCAACATAGACAAAATGTGGGGGAAAGAGTCATATATCACATTATTTCATCAGAAAATGCATATGAGAGTTACAGTACCAGTTCTCTGAACAAGTCTGATAGTACAAGCAGCTAGCAAACCTCCTGATGCTCCCAAAATCCAGAACCCTAACAATGTCTTGCTAACTCATTTAAATAAGAAAGTTCTCCCAAAATCAGTTAGGTTTCACCTCCTAACTACCTCCATCGAGTCACTAAGTAGGTAAAGTAAAAAATGACTTTTATAAAATTACATGATTGCTAAAAATAGCAAATGCTTAACAAAAAGTGTTTATCAAAAATAACCACTAACTAAAAATAGTTTCATATCTTCTTAGCTACCTCAACAAGAAGTGATATTCCATCTAGGGCTCGAGACCTTTTCTTAGCTCTTTTATCCTTCTTCTCCATATCAATTATCCTTTTCTGCAAGTCTTCATTTTCCTGTTGTAGATGATCAACAGTCTTCTCCAGCTTTGCACAGTACCTGTCAGCAACTCTTTTCCTGCTAAGGACTTCCTTGGAAACTTCTGACAGCTGCAAAAAATGTTTATGCATATCTTGCAACTCCTCTATGAGCCCTTTATTAACTTTGAATAATCCATCATTAGTTTCTTGCAGGTGCTTCATGTGTTTCCTGTATCTCTGAATACTTTCCTGTACATCCTCTTCATCAAAATTTGGGATCTCTGATATATTGTCATCTTGCATTAAAAGATCTGAAAAATCAACATGAACAATTGATTCTTCTAATTATCCTTCTTGCTTGAGAATAGCTTGATCCTCTTCATCCAATTCATGATCTCCAAGAGTATCTGCCTTTGCTTTATCTTCTTCCTGCTGCTTGGTAAGTCTATCTTTAATTTCAGCAATTATTTCAAATAATTCAGACCTAGGCTGTTCAATTTCTCCTACTAACTGTGATATTTTTGTCTCTGCAAGTTTGGAAGAGGAGGAAGGCTTGACAGTTCTCTTTCCCTTACCTTTACTGCTCTTTTTAACCATTTCTATTTTTTCACTAGAGGAAGAACTAATCACCACAGCTTCCTGTCTGGACTCTAGTTTGGGGTTAAGTAGCTTTTTCATGTTCCATCTCAGCTTGTTAGTAGGTCTGGTTTGAGGCCTTTTGTATGACATTTTGTATGAAGCTACCTTATTCCTTTTCTTTTTCTTAGATTTGGCTGATTTTACCCTTGAGGTAGGAAAGTCTCCACATGCTTCTGTACTTGGCTCTGTCTCAACAATCTGCTGTTCATCCTCCAATAAATAACCTTCATCTTCAGATAATATGGTAAGAGGGCTCCTTTGTTTAGTTTGTAATTCCTCTTCAGGAGTAGCAGCTCTCTCTTTATCAATAGTCCTAGCTTGTTCAGAATGCGCTACTGGTGGTAATTTCAAACAAGGCTGCACTTCTTCACCTGCAAACAATGAGTACTTGTTTCTCATGGAATCTAAAGCCACTTTGAGCTGACTGTCATCCTTTACTTGTTCTGCTACCTGCTCTGTCACCTTCTTGCCTTAAACCTCATCTTTACTTGTAGATTTGACTGAGTGACCCAACTTTTTGATCATTACCTTCCCCTTATCAGTCTGCCTTTTAGGCTGCTGATCTTCTTTTTGAGGATGAACATCTTACCAAAACAAAAAGAAATCCCAAGTCCTTCCCTCATGCTGCAACACTGTGGTGATGATCAGTTTGATGAGACCATGGTGAAAAAGTGACTGGGAGGTGTGATCATCATTTTTCTTTATCTTGCTTGACATCTTCTGCAGGCTTTTTAAGAAAAAGAAGGGCAAGTTCATTTTAGAAACTCCTACTATGTGTTGCAGGAACCTGAAATGATATTTAAAGACAAATGAATATCTTCCTTCACAGGTCACATAAATTTGAAGTATCCTTATGGACTCAATCCACTCCTTCCTGAAATTTTGAATGAGGATACCCTTGTTCCAGTCAGGAGTCACATTAGGCAATAGGTATCTTTGGGGTTCAAACTCAAAAGGCATTTTTTCAAACCAATGCTCCCCCTCATTGCTGATCTCAGTAGCTTCTGCTATTAGCTCCAAAGTCAGTTTGAATTTCAAAGCATCCATCATGATCATATCATCTTTGAGTCCCTTAGCAAACTTGCAGGACACCTGAGCATTGAAACCATCTATCTTCTTGAAAAACTTCAACCAACCTGCTTGCTGAAACATTTCTGCATAGTCAGGAAGCTTCTGGATCCAGGTTAGGTCAGTGGGCTCAGCCCTGTTGACCTTACCACTTTTGCCACTTTTCCCCATATTCTTCTTTCAAAAACATAAACAGTCTTCAGAAATGTTTTATAAACTGGCTTCTTTTGCTATAAGCTCCTTCACAATCTGCTATACACCTGGACAAGCCTGTAATGTCAATGTTCCCTAGTCTCAACCATACAACTAGGTCTGTGGATAAATAAACTGTGAGACAAGATCAACCACAAATGAGAACTGTCATAAGAAGAATACAACACTGCTTAATCTCAAAATGCACCATCAGGCATAATGTCGAACTGTTTCAGAATATTAGCCATTCAATCTCCTCATTTTAAGATTAAGGAGACAACCAGTATGATATGCATTCAAATATTAGCTTCTCCTTTAATAGAAATTGATTTAAATCATAGAAGATAGCACTTTGGTTAACCAGTTTCCAGGGTGTTCAATATAATTGAAAACTGTCAGTGAAAATAGCTGCTCTATCTTCAGTATTTGCTCCTCCTTCTATGTATTAAAACATCTTCGATCCTCAAACCCTCAATTTCTGACTGCTTCAGATTTTTCCAGAGTAACATTAATCATAGGCTTATCAGACCCATTGGTGACTGATAGCATGAGAGGAGAGAACAAAAACACCCCTGTCTGCAATATAATCACTTTCACCAAAAAACTGCCATCAAAATCTGTATATGAAAGTCAACATGTTCTCCAAGAAATTGATATTGCTCTCCAAGCAATTGATTTTTCACATCATAACAATTATCAACATCTTTTCAGACCAATTGATCAAACCACTGAACACCTTCTGTGTAAAAATATGAGCATAACAAATCAGTCTAGAGGTCCTTTCAATGCTACTTCCTGTAGATTTCTGGTTTAAGTTGGCATTAAGGTCCGAGAAGAAAACTATTCAGTTAACTCATTACAGCCAGTATTCATCAATATCAGAGTTCCTTGAGTAGGTTAGAGAGCAACACATAAAACAAAACCTTCCTTTGAACTGTCCTCGAAATTCCAAAAGTGGCTGCTTTAAACTTAGGTTATTATGGTACTCTGTTCATGCACATTCTCAATAACAGCTTCAGACAGCTATTTCTATGTTGAATGGTTCATTTTAAAACCCATTCTAACTTCTGCAGCAATCAATTTCTTCAAAATATCCTCCAGCAAGAAAAACCCAATTTCTTCAATTAGATGGGTTCGTGTTAAAATACCTGTCAATTTTCCAACTGCCACAGCTTATACCTTTGTTTTGGGCTACCAACGGTTGCTCCTTACACGTACAGGTGTCTCCATGTAATTTTCTTGACTGCAAGTAAGCGAATGAGGAAGCCCTAATTTTCGCTGGCTGAAATAACGTTGTCCCCTCTCCACAGAAACAAATTCCTCCTTTCAAGCAGTTAACTCTACTTCACGAAGCCTTATTTACTCTGATAATGTGTGTAAAATATAAAACACGCCAGTTTAGACCGAGATTTATGGATTTTTGTTCAACTGACTCCGCATCATAAGCAATGATGAACCTGTTTGGTTGCGAGACTGATAACTACCTGAAATCGTGTCTAAACTGCAGTCAACACGTGTTAAACCACTCACATAATACGATTAGACCTTCACATACTGCAATCATGATTGAAATCCATTTGAAATTTGAAAAAACAAAGGGCCGCGATATTCTTGTAGCGCGCCCTTTGTTAAATTTTCATCCAGCGCTACAAGAATAGTTGCTGGGCCAAATTCTCATAGTTTTTCAACTTTCAACCAAATTGTTGGAGGTTTAGAGAATTGCTAAGTTCAAGAAACAAGTCTAACTTCTCTCTAAACACATTAATGAATCAACTTTTGAAAATATGACCTTCTTTAACCCCTTTTAAAATATAAAAGACCAACAAAAATCAAATAAAATTTAAAAGACTGGGCTCAAAACCTATGCAATCATCCATATAGATCCTGAAGGGGACTAAAATTAAAACTTAAAAACAAAACCTTCACTGAAGTAGATTGAAAACAAACCAAAAATGGAGAAAATAAACCAAAAATGGAGAAAAAT
>LPNX010077056.1:70369-150237 GCA_001517045.1 Pseudotsuga menziesii
TAGCAGACTCACTTTCAGCAGACTCATCATCTTGTTCTTCTCCTTCATCCTGATCAATTTGAGCATTAGAAAACTCATCTGTAAGCTCAAGAAATTTCTTGATTTCAATATCATCTTCGAAAACCCTCCAGTGTTTCACATTGTCAGGGACACATGGTCTGTACCTTACCTCTATAGGATACCTTAACTGAGTAGTTTTAGGAATTTTGAAGTATGAGGCAGCCAAAGCTAAAGAGTCTGCAGTCTCATTGTGATTTCTTGGAATATGAGTGACATTAAATGCTATGAAATAATTGTCAAGCATATCCCATACCTCATTCCTGTAGATCTTCAACAAATCCTGTTTTACTTGATAGTTGTTCTTCACCTGTCGAACAACCAACTCGGAGTCGCCATATGCAGTGTTTTGCTGAATGCCTAAGTCTTTAGCAGCTTTCAGTCCTAATATCAGAGCTTCATACTCAGCAGTGTTGTTAGTGGTAACAAATTCCATCTTATACATGAGTTTGACTGTTTCACCTCCAGGAGAAATGAGCAAAACTCCAGCTCCAACACCCTCTTTGCAAGAGGATCCATCAAAATACAATTCCCACAGCTGATCTTCTTCTTCTCTGCAATGTTTCACTGGTTTTTCTTTTTCAACTTGTAAAAGACCAATAGAATTTTCTTCATCATTGAAATTCAACATACAAGTCCCTAGATCTTTGTCAACAGAGTACAATGGATGATTAGTGGGGTTTTTATCATCTGTGACAATGTAGGCAAACTGTAGTTCTCTGTAAAGTCTCCTATTTTCTCCACCAAAAACAGGAATGGTGGCATATGAGAGATCCATCTGTAAGGTTCCTCCTACCTTCTTTGCCCAGGATCTTGAAAGAAGCATACCAAACTTGGGTGTGATATCAGCTACAACAACATCCATTATGACACTCTTCATGGGCAGCTGAGTAAGATTAACAACCATGTCTTTAATTACCCCTAGACACTTGACAGCTCGGGAGTCAAAGGCATATAAGTCATGGTAAGGTTTGGTTATACTGAGACCAAGGGCTTCCATCACAGCTTTGGGCATTAAGTTATGGGATGCTCCGGAGTCTAATAGGCAATTGTGGATCATCTGGTCATGGAAAGTTAAGGTAACATAGAAGGGAGGAGAAGCACCAGCTTCATTTTCTGTTTTCTCAGCTAGGGCAGAACCAATAAATATTTTTGGGCTTTCTTCTTGCAAATTGACAGTATCTGAAACAGGATGACCACTGGCAGCAGGCTGACTACTAGCAGAATTCATAACTTTTAAGACTGTTTGTTTATAAGATGGATTCTTTATAAGTTCAGTCAATGGGACAGGAATTTTCAATTTCCCTAATTCAGTTTCCAAATTGAAATTCTGAGCTGACCTGTTTACCTCTTCAATTTCAGCATTCTTCTTGGACTTTTCTGCAGGCTGCTTCTTCTCTGTGACAGGACCAGCAACTTGTTTATCAGGAACATTTGCAGCTGGAACATTTGCAGCAGGTACAACAGCTTTCTTTTTGGGAGCTTGGACTACTTGTTTCGGACCAGATCTGAGATTAATGGTCTTTTTAATTTTATTCTGATTAGCAGCAGCATTTACAGCAGTTTTTTCAAACTCTAAATCATCTTCAACTTCATACAAATCAGCATCATAAAATTCAGAATTCAAAAAGTCTTCTTCTATTACAACACCTGTGGATAAACCATCTCCAAAGTGATTCATGTCTTGGTCAGTTTCAGTCTCCTCAAAGAGGAGCTGTTCATCAACCTCCTCTTCATCAGCTACATTATTTTGAAAAGGTGGGGGCACTCTCTGCTCTTCATTCTCTCTCCTTTCCTGCTGAATGTCATTATTTCTTCGCTCCCTTGGCATGAATCTAGGAGCAAACTGCCTCCTAAATTGATTTTGATTATTTGGATTCCTCTGAGCCTCTGGAGCGGGCTTGGCAGAATTCTTTTCCAGTTCTAGTTTGTTCAGCTTGGCAGTGAGAACCTTCACAAGTTTAGCCATTTCATTTATTTTGGCTTCAGCAGACTGAGGTGCAGCACTTGTTGAAACAGCCTCCTTCTTCCCTTTTCTTTCATATAACTGTTGAGGTGTTTCTTTTTTAAGTTTATTTGAAGCCAGTAAGTTTGACTCCACCTCCAATGCTGCATCTTGCATGTTCAGCAAAGAGACAGCTCTTCTTTCTCTGAGTAACAATGAAAATTTTTGGTCAAATGCATTTGAATAAGTCAGTTTGGCTGATGTTTCAGTAGGTTTGATCTCTGCTGGAATCCTACTATACATCTTGTTAAATCTTTTTGAGAAATCAGCCACAGTCTCATCTTTCTTTCTTCTGAGTGCACCAAATTCAGTGATATAATAAGTGTGGTCCTTGGTGTCTCCCCACTGCCTCAGGAAAAGGTCATGGAGTTCTTCAATGATTGTAATGGAGTTGGTAGGCAACTCCCTGAACCATTTTCTCACATCCCCATCTAAGCTCTGCACAAATACTCTCATCCATACATCTTTAATTTCAATGTTCTGATTGTCTGCATAACTCAGGAAGGCCTCCCAATGTTCTTCTGCAGTTGTTTCACCTTGTCCATTGAATCGAGGCATATATTTCTGATAATCATGAGCAGGTAAGGCATGTAAAGGCTGGGGTAATGCTAATGGTGCATACCTAGCATCTATCATTTTGTCCATCATATCCATGGGTGGATTTTGGGCTGCCATTGTGGACTGAGGTTTAGTTTGAGGTTTTGAAGAGGAAGAAACTTGACTGGTACTTGCTTGGAATGGATTCTTTCCTATTTTCAGCTGAAAGAGTGGGATTTTTCCAGGGGAAGTAGTCTTAGCTTTCAAAAAGGTTTCTGGATTGGTAAAAACTTGAAAAGTATTTTCAGGAATGATAGGTTTTAACCAAGGTGAGTTTTCAGCTGGGTCTAATGAATCACCCAACTGGTGAGGATCACAAGAAGCTGGAAAATATTGGGACCTTCTAAGCTTTCTTGCTGTTTTTATAATCTTTTCAGGGTCTGTCACACCCCGTAGCAAGGGAGATGTAGGTCTGCTCCTGGTTCCAATACTTCTAGAAGCCAGTGTGTCCAAACTTGGTGAAAATAGCCTTTAAAGATGCTGCTTAGAGTCCACCTCTCAAACCAGGAAAAATGATAAGTATCCCAGGGAATATTTTCTTCAGCTTCGTCCCCGGCAACGGCGCCAAAGATGTTTGTGCCAGAAATTGTTCCTAAGGCTAGGGGAACAAGCCAACACAATCTCAAGAGTAAAACTCAATAAATAAAATAAATTTTAGGGTTTTGTGTATGATTTAAATGGTTGTAAGCTTCAAGAACATGCAGGGAATACATTCAAAGGAAAAGAAACAACTAAATCATAAACATAGACTGATAAAGATGCCCAAACATATCACAAAAATCCAACAAAGAGACTATGCTGTGGTTCATACATTAAAAGATAAACATTACCAGAAAAAGACATTAACTAGCAATGAAATTACCATTTAAGAAGCAAAACATGCTCAATAACAAAGCCAACATAGACAAAATGTGGGGGAAAGAGTCATATATCACATTATTTCATCAGTAAATGCATATGAGAGTTACAGTACCAGTTCTCTGGACAAGTCTGATAGTACAAGCAGCTAGTAGACCTCTTGATGCTCCCAAAATCCAGAACCCTAACAATGTCTTGCTAACTCATTTAAATAATAAAGTTCTCCCAAAATCAGTTATGTTTCACCTCCTAACTACCTCCATCGAGTCACTAAGTAGGTAAAGTAAAAAGTGACTTTTACAAAATTACATGATTGCTAAAAATAGCAAATGCTTAACAAAAAGTGTTTATCAAAAATAACCACTAACTAAAAACAGTTTCATATCTTCTTAGCTGCCTCAACAAGAAGTGATATTCCATCTAGGGCTCGAGACCTTTTCTTAGCTCTTTTATCCTTCTTCTCCATATCAATTATCCTTTTCTACAAGTCTTCATTTTCCTGTTGTAGATGATCAACAGTCTTCTCCAGCTTTGCACAGTACCTGTCAGCAACTCTTTTCCTGCTAAGGACTTCCTTGGAAACTTCTGACAGTGCAAAAAATGTTTATGCATATCCTGCAACTCCTCTACGAGACCTTTATTAACTTTGAATAATCCATCATTAGTTTCTTGCAGGTGCTTCATGTGTTTCCTGTATCTCTGAATACTTTCCTGTACATCCTCTTCATCAAAATTTGGGATCTCTGATATATTGTCATATTGCATTAAAAGATCTGAAAAATCAACATGAACAATTGATTCTTCTAAATATCCTTCTTGCTTGAGAATAGCTTGATCCTCTTCATCCAATTCATGATCTCCAAGAGTATCTGCCTTTGCTTTATCTTCTTCCTGCTGCTTGGTAAGTCTATCTTTAATTTCAGCAATTATTTCAAATAATTCAGACCTAGGCTGTTCAATTTCTCCTACTAACTGTGATCTTTTTGTCTCTGCAGGTTTGGAAGAGGAGGAAGGCTTGACAGTTCTCTTTCCCTTACCTTTACTGCTCTTTTTAACCATTTCTGTTTTTTCACTAGAGGAAGAACTAATCACCACAGCTTCCTGTCTGGACTCTAGTTTGGGGTTAAGTAGCTTTTTCATGTTTCATCTCAGCTTGTTAGTAGGTCTGGTTTGAGGCCTTTTGTATGACCTTTTGTATGGAGCTACCTTCTTCCTTTTCTTTTTCTTAGATTTGGCTGATTTTACCCTTGAGGTAGGAAAGTCTCCACATGCTTCTGTACTTGGCTCTGTCTCAACAATCTGCTGTTCATCCTCCAATAAATAACCTTCATCTTCAGATAATATGGTAAGAGGGCTCCTTTTTTTAGTTTGTAATTCCTCTTCAGGAGTAGCAGCTCTCTCTTTATCAATAGTCCTAGCTTGTTCAGAATGTGCTACTGGTGGTAATTTCAAACAAGGATGCACTTCTTCACCTGCAAACAATGAGTACTTGTTTCTCATGGAATCTGAAGCCACTTTGAGCTGACTGTCATCCTTTACTTGTTCTGCTACCTGCTCTGTCACCTTCTTCGCTTTAACCTCATCTTTACTTGTAGATTTTACTGAGTGACCCAACTTTTTGATCATTACCTTCCCCTTATCAGTCTGCCTTTTAGGCTGCTGATCTTCTTTTTGAGGATGAACATCTTACCAAAACAAAAAGAAATCCCAAGTCCTTCCCTCATGCTGCAACACTGTGGTGATGATCAGTTTGATGAGACCATGGTGAAAAAGTGACTGGGAGGTGTGATCATCATTTTGCTGTATCTTGCTTGACATCTTCTACAGGCTTTTTAAGAAAAAGAAGGGCAAGTTCATTTTAGAAACTCCTACTATGTGTTGCAGGAACCTTAAATGATATTTAAAGAAAAATGAATATCTGCCTTCACAGGTCACATAACTTTGAAGTATCCTTATGGGCTCAATCCACTCCTTCCTGAAATTTTGAATGAGGATACCCTTGTTCCAGTCAGGAGTCACATTAGGCAATAGGTATCTTTGGGGTTCAAACTCAAAAGGCAATTTTTTAAACCAATGCTCCCCCTCATTGCTGATCTCAGTAGCTTATTAGCTCCACAGTCAGTTTGAATTTCAAAGCATCCATCATGATCATATCATCTTTGAGTTCCTTAGCAAACTTCCAGGACACCTGAGCATTGAAACCATCTATCTTCTTGAAAAAATTCAACCAACCTGCTTGCTGAAATAGTTCTGCACAGTCAGGAAGCTTCTGGATCCAGGTTAGGTCAGTGGGCTCAGCCCTGTTGACCTTACCACTTTTGCCACTTTTCCCCATATTCTTCTTTCAAAAACATAAACAGTCTTCAGAAATGTTTTATAAACTGGCTTCTTTTGCTATAAGCTCCTTCACAATCTGCTATACACCTGGACAAGCCTGTAATGTCAATGTTCCCTAGTCTCAACCATACAACTAGGTCTGTGGATAAATAAACTGTGAGACAAGATCAACCACAAATGAGAACTGTCATAAGAAGAATACAACACTGCTTAATCTCAAAATGCACCATCAGGCATAATGTCGAACTGTTTCAGAATATTAGCCATTCAATCTCCTCATTTTAAGATTAAGGAGACAAACAGTATGATATGCATTCAAATATTAGCTTCTCCTTTAATATAAATTGATTTAAATCATAGAAGATAGCACTTTGGTTAACCAGTTTCCAGGGTGTTCAATATAATTGAAAACTGTCAGTGAAAATAGCTACTCTATCTTCAGTATTTGCTCCTCCTTCTATGTATCAAAACAGCTTCGATCCTCAAACCCTCAATTTCTGACTACTTCAGATTTTGCCAGAGTAACATTAATCATAGGCTTATCAGACCCATTGGTGACTGATAGCATGAGAGGAGAGAACAAAAACACCCCTGTCTGCAATGTAATCACCTTCACCAAAAAACTGCCATCAAAATCTGTATATGAAAGTCAACATGTTCTCCAAGCAATTGATATTGCTCTCCAAGCAATTGATTTTTCACATCATAACAATTATCAACAGCTTTTCAGACCAAGTGATCAAACCACTAAACACCTTCTGTGTAAAAATATGAGCATAACAAATCAGTCTAGAGGTCCTTTCAATGCTACTTCCTGTAGATTTCTGGTTTAAGTTGGCATTAAGGTCTGAGAAGAAAACTATTCAGTTAACTCATTACAGCCAGTATTCATCAATATCAGAGTTTCTCGAGTAGGTTAGAGAGCAACACATAAAACAAAAACTTCCTTTGAACTGTCCTCAAAATTCCAAAAGTGGCTGCTTTAAACTTAGGTTATTATGGTACTCTGTTCATGCACATTCTCAATAACAGCTTTAGACAGCTATTTCTATGTTGAATGGTTCATTTTAAAACCCATTCTAACTTCTGCAGCAATCAATTTCTTCAAAATATCCTCCAGCAAGAAAAACCCAATTTCTTCAATTAGATGGGTTCGTGTTAAAATACCTGTCAATTTTCCAACTGCCACAGCTTATACCTTTGTTTTGGGCTACCAACGGTTGCTCCTTACGCGTACAGGTGTCTCCATGTAATTTTCTTGACTGCAAGTAAGCGAATGAGGAAGCCCTAATTTTCGCTGCCTGAAATAACGCTGTCCCCTCTCCACAGAAACAAATTCCTCCTTTCAAGCAGTTAACTCTACTTCACGAAGCCTTATTTACTCTGATAATGTGTGTAAAATATAAAACACGCCAATTTAGACCGAGATTTATGGATTTTTGTTCAACTGACTCCGCATCATAAGCAATGATGAACCTGTTTGGTTGCGAGACTGATAACTGCCTGAAATCGTGTCTAAACTGCAGTCAACACGTGTTAAACCACTCACATAATACGATTAGACCTTCACATACTGCAATCATGATTGAAATCCATTTGAAATTTGAAAAAACAAAGGGCCGCGATATTCTTGTAGCGCGCCCTTTGTTAAATTTTCATCCAGCGCTACAAGAATAGTTCCTGGGCCAAATTCTCGCAGTTTTTCAACTTTCAACCAAATTGTCGGAGGTTTAGATAATTGCTAATTTCAAGAAACAAGTCTAACTGCTCTCTAAACACATTAATGAATCAACTTTTGAAAATATGACCTTCTTTAACCCCTTTTAAAATATAAAAGACCAACAAAAATCAAATAAAATTTAAAAGACTGGGCTCAAAACCTATGCAATCATCCATATAGCTCCTGAAGGGGACTAAAATTAAAACTTAAAAACAAAACCTTCACTGAAGTAGATTGAAAACAAACCAAAAATGGAGAAAATAAACCAAAAATGGAGAAAACTTTACTGACTTAACACCAGGCTTGGAAGTTGTCAACTTCCCCAAGCTTGTCACCAATCTGATGTGATATATCATATTGAAATGAGAACCTCAAATGGAAATAGCAAAGGATTAGATCTTACCGATTTGAGGTGTCCGTCCTTGTCTCGGAGTTCGCTGATCTAGGGTTTGTCACAGAAACCCTAATTTTCAAAACTTGGAATATTTTAGATCTGATTGGACAAACAGATAGGTCTCTTCAAATGGAGCTGTCCAATGTACTCCTTTTCTGAAAATAGTGGAGGGAAGCTCCCAGAACAAGAAGCCCTAATTTTCCAATTTCTTCTGCAAAAATTCCTGTTACTATTTCTATGATATCGCCAACATTTCTGCTCCTCGGTGTCTGAAATTTCGTATTGAGGTAACCTTGCATGTCCCTGATCCAAAACCACAGGTTTCACCATTTGGGATTTATGATCCTTTTCCCAAGGTGACCTGTTAGAGGACTGTTCAGAACAGCGAAGTTGTATAGCATGCCACGTGTCATTGGTTCATCTTCTGAGTCTAATATTCGAATCACCAGAATTACAGTCCGTGCCCTTTCTGGAACATCTTCAGGAATTTCATTTGGACCTCTATAGCCCAAGATATTGCAATTCTCCCCAGGTGTCCTGTTTATGGATGATTTCTGGAAGAGGCTGGAACCCTAACGTTGAGATATCATATCTCCTAGAATACAGCAAATCTGAGTCTGATGTTTGGATACAGGCTTCATCATGCTTTTATCTTCGGACCTTGCAATTTGTAGCACCTGAAATGTCGCCAATCTTAGAATATAGTGACTGTACCAAAACTTATCAGTTTTAGTATTTAGGGTTTTTCAAGCTCGGGGTCAAACTAGGGTTTGACTTTCCCAGAGTTTCACCCAACCAAATTTCTTGATCCAGGTCTCTAAACTTCGATTTTTATGAGGAGAATAATCCTATGCTAGTCTCACTCAAAAAATTCCTCTTCTGTAGAAAGCCCTAATTTCCACATCGAAAACTGAAAATGCTCGGAATCGAATTCCGCTTCGACAGAAAGATGCACCCTTCAATGGAGAGTCATCCTAGCATGCTTTTGCTGAAAATATATGGAGGAAGGTCCAGAAACTAGTAATCCCTAGTTCCCGCAGCTGTACAATGTCTTCTTCTCAGGTTAGCTCTGATTCCATGTTAGTTTTTCATCACATTAAGCTAGCATTATGATCTTAGGATCTTTTCACTGAGAGAAGAACAAGCACAGCAATAAAACATAAGCACATCACACGAGACAAGAGATACAAAGAGTTTTTCTCGGGGAAACCATAAAGGAGAAAACCCCGCAACTTCCTTAGAGAAAGAATCAACACCAAAATAGTAAGAGATCTCCCTAACAGCAGTAGACTTCTTGTCCCAGTAATTTCCTTCTTCACTAGTGCGCCACACTTGAGAGAGTGAATGATGTGTGTGATAAATAGAGAGTCTCACTCTCTATTTATATTCTTCCGTTCACTTGAAGTGCATTTTCACACTTAGTCTCGACCTAACAATTACTTACCCGAGCCTACACCTTAATTAGTGTATAATAACTCAAGTGCCCCAAAACTGTGGGGACTTACCTAATGACTTGACATGACTTGTTTACATTATTAATCTTCTCGATCGGAACATTGGGGCATGATCACATGACTCAAATACATAATAGAAACATCTTCGAATAAACATCGAATTACAATACATAAGATACATATAAGAATACATTCTGAAGTTACATATACATCAACAGATTTCTTAACCCTTCCTGCAGCGAGTTGACATTCCTGGCATTTTCTAACAAAAGCATAGGAATCTCGAAATAAGGTAGGCCAATAATAGCCAGCCCTAAGAATCTTATGCACAGTAGTTTCTCCACCAAAATGACCTCCTGCTGGTCCAAAATGTAACTCCTTCAGAATTACTTCCGTTTCATCTTTGTCTAGACATCGAAGCAATACTCCATCTGAATTTCTCCGAAAAAGGATATTATCAATTAATAAATAAGGATCAGATTTCAATCTAAGTGCTCTTTTCTTCCTTGGTTCTAGGTAATCAGGGGTAATTCCTATTTCCAAAAGTATTCTTGTGTCTGTATACCAAGAATCCTGTGGTGGAGGATAGAAGTAGATTTCCCTTGTAAGTAAAACCTCATCAATGACAGCTTCAACTTTATCATTAGGTAGATGAGCTGCTTCAGCAGCTAATTTACATAATCCTTGACCTTTGACTATTGTTGAAGGTTTAATTTCTAAGTCATACTCTTGAAGGGCTGTCATCCAAGGTGCTCTTTTCTCACCTAAATATTTTTGTACTAACAAATTTTTGACTGAAGAATAAGGGACTATTATTTTCATTTTAGATTTCAATAAATATGGATGAAAATGTTTGACAACTTTAAAAACAGCAAAATCTTGCTTATCAACTTCATGGTAATTAAGCTCGGCACCTTTAAAATTTGAACTCATAAAGGAGAATGGCACTTCGTTATTTTGTTGATTTAGTTGGGTTAAAACTGCTACATATGAGAAGTCAGAAGCAAAAGTATACAATATGAAATCTTTGTTAAAATCTGGGCTTAGAAGGCTAGGAGCTTCTGAAATGGCTTCTAATATTTTCTAAAATGACTCTTTTTCGGTTTGTCCCCAATTAAAAATAACGTCTTTCTTAATCATTTTCTGCAAAGGATGAATGATTTCAGAGAAACTGGTAATGAATCTTCTAACAAAAATGATTTTACCAAGAAATGATTGCATTGCTTTCTTGCTAGAAGGGTAAGTTATTTTGAAATGGCTTGGGTTCGTTCAGGGTCAATCATGATTCCGTGTTTTGAAACCACACAACCTAATAAAATACCTTCTGAAACAACAAATATTGTTTTTTTAGGATTTAAGGATATTCCAAATTTTCTACATCGTTCAAATACCTTTAAGATGATTAATATGATCAGTTTGATGTTTAGAATATATAGTAACGTCATCCAAATAGACAACTACTGAATGATTAATTAAGCCTCTAAAAGCAATATCCATTTCCTGTTTAAAAGTTGCCCCGGCATTGATTAACCTAAATGGCATCTTGTGGTAAGCATATGTTCCCCATGGAGTTCTAAAAGCTGTTTTCAATTGATCATTTGGGGAAACTAATGTTTGGTTGTATCCTGAGAAGCCATCAAGAAGTGACAGTATCTCAGAACCAGACACCTTTTGAAGAATTTGTTCCATGGGAGGAACTGGGTAATTATCCTTTTCAGAAGACTTATTAAGATTTTTAAAATCCACAAATAATCTAATATCTCTGTTTTTCTTCCTAAATGGAACTAGGTTAGCTACCCACTGAGTATGTCTGATGGGAAAAATAATCTTGGCAGCTAACAATTTATTTAGTTCCTTCTTAATTGTTGGTTCTAGTGACGAGTGATATTTCCTTAGTTTTTGTTGAAAAGGTTTTGACTCCTGTTTAATTGGAATTATGTGTTGCATGACTTGTGTATTGAAGGTTTTCAGATCATCATATGTCCATGCAAATGCATCCTTAAATTCTTTAAACAACTTTATAAATGCTATTTTTTTTGCGGGGTTGCAATCTATTCCTAGATTTATAGTTTGGGGATTCACTTCTGTTCCTAAATTTATGCTTTAATATTTCATTTGAGAGCTATTAGTTTTACAGTTAGGGACAAATCTAAATTTATCTTGAAGATCAAAGAACTTTTCTAATCTTAATACTGAATTAGGGATCGATTTTACCTTTTCAAAAGCTTTTTCAACTGAACAAAAATCATTTATTACCGAAAAATCCCACAGATTTTCGTCATGTGTAACTTCATCAATGGCTGAATCTTTAAATGTATCCTCATTCATCAGAAAATTTAGCACCTGCACATCATTATCAAATACATGCAAGTTAAAAATATTATCTGGTATAGAAGGCCTAAAAATCAATTCCATTGAAAAGAAATCTAGTGTAAGATTTTCTGATGGAATTAGTTTTGATGCTACATTTGCTAATAAATCTGCTTTTTTATTTTGAGTTCTTCGAACTGAAATTATGTTAAATGCGTCAAAATGTGAAATGAGGTTCCATACCTCTCGTTGATAATTCTGTAAATTTTCAGAAAGGCAGTGAATAGAGTTACGGACCTATCTGACGATGATTTGGAATCACCTTATGCAATTAACTCTTTGATATCCAAATCAATTGCTTTTTTCAAACCTTGTATTAAAGCTTCATATTCCACAGTATTGTTTGTACAATTAAATTCCATCCTACAAACTATACATGTTTTATTTCCCTGAGGATCTACCAGCAGGCAACCAGCTCCAGCTCCTTCTTTGGATTTCGCACCATCGAAATATAGAGTCCAAGTAGAACTATTAACAACTACTTTACTTTCTATAATATTTAAAATATTAAGATTATCTACATCATTAATAATTTCCTTGAATGGAGAGTCAGTAGAAATAGATGTCACATTTCTAATTTCTGATTGCTGTTTATTTTCAGAAAAAACAAAATTTTCAGCTTTAAAATTACCAAATCCTAATGCATACATGTAATTCCCCATAATGAAATCTAAAAATAAAACAAGTTCACTAGGATCATGTAGTTCTGTCACAGTATGTTTCATATATCTTTCTCTATTTATCTTTATTTGATTTGACTTTCCATTCTTAGGTAACCATAATGTTGACCAATTTGTGGAAAACAATCCATTCAATTGTTGAGACCAATCTCTACTTAAAAATATCCCATATGTATTAGGAATATCTGCAACAACAATATCTATATTTTGAAAAACTGAAGGGCTACAAGCAATCCTGACTAAAACATCTTTCATCTCCCCTACAACCTTCACATTTGTCCTATCCAATTGAGTTATTTGTGAATTTGATGGAACATATTTTCCATTCAATCTTTTACATACTGATAAAGGCATCACATTGGAGGATGCTCCGGAATCTACCACGCAATTGTGAACATTCCTATTGAAAATCTCAAAGGTAAGTAAGAATCGAGGCGTGGTTGATTTAGAATTCTTTCCTATTAGCGAGGCTTTGTCAGCCATTGATTTTCCTTTATCAGTTGCTGTTAAATCATCATTAGAATTGTTTGCAGCAACATTTTGTTTTGCATTAGGAATAATTGAACTCATGTCAGGATTTATAACATGACTGTTAGGCATTGGGTAAATTTGAAGAAGATCATACATACTAATGTTTGCATGTGTCTTCTTTAAATCTTCAATTATATCATATTGTATATCTAATTTTGGAGCATTTTGAATGGGTTGGGTAATTTTGGTTGATTGAGTCTGCTTGCCAGATTGAGTTTGTTTATTAGGCTGTGAATTATTGTTGTCATTATTTGGAGTAGAACTTGATGAAGCCCCAGGAGAGTTTGCAAATGTTCTACTACGAGTATTATAGGCATGTTGTCCTGTAGGCGGACTTTTACTCTCATATTATTTTACAAGACTATCCCAGAAATGACCGTTAACTTGTTGAGGTTCCTCCGATTCTTCATCATTTTCTGATTCCTCTTCTTCTTCATTTTCAATTATTTCTTGATTAGAAGGAATCTCTGATAAAGATAAAACAACTCGAATTGTATTAAAAATTTCTTCATTTGCTGCTATGTCAGGTGGTGTATTTGTTTTATTATTTGTATTCGGATTTTGTCTAAATTGATTTCTGAAATATCCCCTAGAAGAAGAAGCTTCAGAATTGGTTTTCTTTAATCCTACAACTTCATTGGTTAATGCCCAAATAGCATTTTGCAGTTGTTCTACATCAAATGCTTTATCTTTTTCTGAATTAAGTTTTTCGATCTTCCTATGAGGGAAAGTATCAGATTTCCCACTTCTATCTGGTTCATAGGACATAGAATCCTTCTCGACTTTAATGGCTTCCTCAAAAGTTTCTACCAACGTTGCTTTACCAGCTCTTTTAACAAACATCCTAGAATATTTTGGTAAAGCTGAAGTATAATTTTCAATAATTATATCCTCGAGTGGTTGAGAAGCAATTGGAATTTTATTTTTTAATGTAAGAAACCTCTGGTTAAAATCTTTAATTCTTTCTTTAGACTCCATTTTAATCCGAGATAACTCCAAGGCTAAAAGAGCAGGTGTTTTATCTTCCCCAAATTTATCTAAAAAAACTTTATTAAATTCACCCCAATTTGTAATTGATCCCTGTACTAATGAAAAGTACCAAGTAGAGGCTCTTCCTTCAAAAGTTAGAGGAAACAATTGACAAACCACATCTTCATGTTGAACATTCATGGTTTGAACAGCTAACATGAATTTGTCTACATGCACCTCTGCAGGTTCTTTGTCATCTGGGTTAAACTTAGGAAGAAGTTTATCTGAATGTTTAGACAAAGGATGTTGCACACCAGGGACAGCTACAGCAGTTGTTCTCAACCAAGGGAGTTGTGGATTAGGTGGAGGATTATCTCCTCCTCCCAAAGGTACATTTCCCGCAATATGACTTCTCTCAGAACCTGAAGAACTCCCTGGATTGGATGATCTTGGACTATCAGGTGGCGATTCTGGAGGAGAAGATGGTTGATCAAAACCGCCTACTGAAGTTAGTCTTCTAGCAGTGTTTGTTTGAGTAGTTTGTCTCTCATGACTTCTAATTTGATAACATGGAGTGCTATTAGCTTCTTGCAAATCTTGAGTAACTATGTTCAATTACGGATTACGTCGTTGTTGTCTAGGTAGACCATAAACTATTGGAGATACACCAAGTTGATTAGCATATGCTCTTGTAAGAATATGTCATGATTCTTCTAAAGTTTGAGTACTTTGTTCAGGAGTAAATGGAGATGTGATATGATCACGTTCAAGGATGCTCCTAACAGTTTCTATAAATGGTGATCTACTGACTTCTGGAGGATGTTGACTGGTTGAAAGTTTATCATTAGTTTCACCTTCCATTAATCATTAACAGGCCCTCCTTCTAGTGCCATTTGTTGGCCTAATTTTCTGACCTAGGCCAACTAATGAGATTAAGCCCACACAAGTAGCTTAAAGCAGCTCCCAGTGTGTTTGGAATGACAAAACCTCGTAGGTTATGGTCCTGCTACCAACTGAATTTTTCTCTTAAGGAGAAACTAAAATTCAGTAAAAATTTATCCCAATGTTATTTCTATCTAAATAAACCCTAAAATTAGTTTTCTACTATCTAAGTTATCCTAGAATTGCTTTCTTAATGAAAGTCTTCGATTTTTGAGGATTTCGTATTTAATATTCTAAATTTTAAAAGACTATTATAATTATTCTAAAATTACCCAAATTCTATTTAACAACCGTTAAATGTAAACTATACTAAAATAACACTAACTAAACTATCCTATCCCAGCTGAGAGCAATTTGAATATTATATTAATTATCAATTAATATTTCAAGTGAACAGAAAGATAAATGAGTAAGATCTAAATGAAAATATTTAAACCATCCACACTAAATCATTCTGCTATATGTTACCATGACAGAGAAATTAAAATAAGCAATTACTTTAGATTTTTCTGAAACGTTTAATTACTTAACAACTAACAAACAACATTAAATATTTGAATAGAAGATAATGTTCATAATGAAAACATTGCAAAAATACAAATGAGATCAAAATAAATATAAATATGTATATCATTATATCTTGAATTTTCAATAGAAACACTGATTAATTCAATTATAATAACATACTAATTCAAATAACAATATTGAGTTGACAAAGTGTAATATCAAATAATGAATACAAGCATAACCAAGTATACTGTACCAATATTATAAGTAGAAGATGATATATTGAAATATATTATAAAAGTATCCAAAATAATACCGATCAACGATACCAGTCTGAGAATTTCCAGTCACATTCCACCTTCGAAGATAAAACCTCAGTAAGGAATAAAAATAGTACTAAAATAATATTTCAATGATGTTTTTCTTTATTCACTCCATCTATTAATCCAGTTTAGTAACTCTACCTTGAATGTTTTATTTTCCTCATCTTTCAAGGCTGCGTTTGCTTGACATTCTTTTAGTTCATTTTTCAATTCTGCAATTTTAGTTTCATATACTCTGTGAAGGACATGTTGGAGAGTTTCTTCCTCTTTATCATGACATGAATCATCTGCTTGAGAAGAATCAAGATTATCTATATCTTTATCTGGTGATGGAAAGCTCATAAACAATGGCTCAAGGCTGGAACCATAAGCATCCATACACGATGGAGTAGTTTCAAACTTACCTGACTCTGTAATGTCTTTAGCCGATGATTTTTCACGATTATTCTCTATGATAATAGGTTCATCCATATGCGTGCTTTCAGGAACCAATGATGGAACATCATCCTCAAGATGGGAAATCATTAGCTGAGTACTCTATTGAGTGGCTGTAGGAACAGAGGCTGTAGGTGTAGTAGTCATACTTCTAGTGATTCTTCTTGTACGAACAAACACAAGACCTTTTGGTTCAAAACCCCCTTTGTCACAACAAACTTGCACTAATTGTTCAATTTTTTGCATGGACTCATCACCATGTTTTCGAGGAGTACATAATTCAGAGGGGTTTTCATAATTAACATCATTAACATCTTCATTTTTGGTCAATCTGCCCTTCACCTTTGTAGGTGTACTAAAGCACTTGTCGGATAGAGATTGGTCCATGGTTGTCTCAGCATAATAGGGAGCTACATTCACAATTCCATCATTACTAATACAAGTATCGATAGGTGGATTTTCTTCCTGAATCTCTTTATCCCTTAACTCAGCCTTATGAACATTATCAACTTCAGATTTTACTGGAGCCTTACTCTTCCTATGAGTTTTAGGGGGAGGGTTTGGCCAATACTGTGTTGGCCCTAATTTACATCCAACCAAAAACTCATCCCAATATTGATAGCTAAGAGACAGCTGATGCTGGATTAAAATTTTAATTAGACCATGATGGAACAAACTCCTATCAAGATTACCTATGGTAGTTTGTACCGAATGTGCCATTTTCTTCAAAATTTGCAATAGGTAAAATGGAAGATTAAGTTTAAAGCCTTTCAATGCTAATAGTAGTCGCAGATGATAATAATGCAAATGAGAGAATCGTCCATCACAAGATACATACCTGACTAGGATTTCTTAAAATGCTCGCCATTCTGGCTTTAAAAATTTAACCGAAACCCAAATCTTCAACTTTGCATTGGCCGGTAAGGGAAACAGTAAGGACTAACATTTCTTCTTATCCACTTTTCCTCCTTTAAACCATCGCTCTCCAGTTTGAGGAAGCTTCGTAGCTTCTGCAATCTTATCTTCATCAATTATAAACTTGAAATCCCCAATTTGAGCTACATTTTCCTTAAAATTCATAGCAAATTGTTTAGTAACCTCCATGTTATGGCCACTAAAACATTTGAAAAACTGACCCCATCCAATATTCACGAATAGCAGAGCAGCTTTCTCATTGGCTTCAACTAGCTCAGGTCCTGAGGTTTCAAATCGGCTGAGAGGAGCCATTGATTCCTCACTACAACTCTGGTTATGGATTGAAATGAATGAAGTCGTGAAAATGGAAGGAATAGGCACCCAGGTATAAGACATTACGTGAAATGTCAAATCCTCAATTGATTCATACATGACAGAGATGAGAACCCCAATTTTGGCCATTTTAACCAAATTTGGAGATGATGAGCACAACAGCCAGTGCTTTCGCTATGATAAATGAAAATACTAGCCACGAATAACTGAAATTCTTCAGAAAAGCAGTATGTAAAAGGAAATTTCAAACTCTAACTAATCCTTCATATCAGAAATCATTCAATTCAGGGATTATAAATCAAAACATTAATGACATTAAATCTGGAATGATGAGCTCGTACAACATCATGAACGGGAATGGTTATCAGTCCTATATGAAATTAAATTCTAATGATACGATTTTATCATTACACCCACAACTGTCAATTAAATTGATAGGTGTTAACCAAATCCTCATACCAATACGAATTCAATCTTCATGCAGCAATCCTTGTAACAGATGTTGTCTATTAGCCATATGAATCATGTATCTCAATTAAAAACTATCAATTGATAATTACTCTAGACTACACGTGGAAGGCAGTCGTGTTTATTAACATGATGATGTAGAGTTATAATAATAATCCTTAATGTTCTTAAGATTTCTGAAATGCAATTAACTAATGATCCCTATTCACACTCAAACCATATATATACATGTAGTTTTATTTCAAAATATAGTTTTAAATACTTTATGAAATCCTAACCACTTATGTCCCAAAACCAGATTTGATAGGATATAAAGCTCATAAAACTATTATGGTTATATTTATATGACACATGAAAATTTCAAAATAATATACATTTATTTGCACTCTCACTATATATACAATTTTACAAAGCAATGATATGATATTAAAGATTAAGTTATATGTGAAATCTGAACCTTAGGTTTAATGAGAATATTTTAAATTAATAAATCACATTTAGTTATAAGGATTTCAAGAACCTATAATATCTTATAAAAAACCAAGCTTCAAACCAATTCAAAATGTACCTTCATTAGAAACTAATTAGCATACTATACTTTTAAATCTCTTAAATTAATATATATAATCAGATAAATTAATTAATGATAAAATTGATCATATATAAAATTTAGGAGACTGAGAGCTGCTAATTTATCAAATTTATGAAATTGTTTTCATAAATTTCAAATATGACTCTTAACTCTTACATAATTGAGAGTACCTTCAGAATCGAGGATTCTGAAGGCACTCTTTTCTAATCTTTAAAAAGTAAATCATAGAAGAGAGCTGATCATTTTCTTCTCAACAAAAAATGAAGGGGTTGTTGCTGACTGCCAACAGGTCCTCAAGCTCAATTTTTACGATGCCTCTAAAGGTAGTCCCGAAAATGCAGGATTTGTGGGATCCATCAGACATCCCAAAGGTGAGATCATCAAAAAATTTTATGGTAGTCACAGAATTGACACCAAAAACACTATGGAACTCGAAGGCTTGGTGGTAGGTCTTGGCATGGCTGGAAGGCTAAATCTCTTACCTTTGATAGTGGAAGGGGACTCTCATATTATTTTATCCATGGCCTCTAAAATTCACAATGGCACACAAGTATCCAAAGTGGCCTCTTTATAGAGACTTGAGTATGGGCTAGGGCACCTGGATGATCAAATCAAACACACGAAATCAATCACCTTCTATGATGTACGCAGGAAATACAATGCTCTTGCAGACTGCCTTGCCAATACTGGAGTATCCTGTAACCAAAATCTGGTGGAAGGATTGCTGAATAATTCTTTTGATGACACCCTGGCACTCAAATGCAGAGAAATTTCTAGGTAAGATCTATCCTCCCCAGATGCGGGTGTCAGTAAGCCCTACCAACACCGAGGGGAGCCTCAGTCCACATGTAGGATGCATGGCACCATGCATGCATGAGATTTAATCATGCCCTCATCACCGCAAAGTCCTTTAGTGCGGGTGGGTGAAAATTTCTTGTCTTAGGATGGCCACTTCTTGGAGCAGTTCCATCGCATTCACTTTAGTTCTGATGGAATTTATTATGGAGCATGCAAATTTTATGTAGGTTCTGAGAGTTGAAATTATGTGGGGAGCCATGGATGAGCATGGCATTACCAATTGTTACGCGGTTGTGGGTTATTTTGAGAGGTACAACGTTCTGTTATGGTATGTTGATTTCGTGTAGGTCAGGATTATCTTGTGGTCTGAATTTCTTGCAAGGTCGGTCATCTTTGCAGGATCCCCCAGCAATTATCTGGTTTTGCACCCTTTCCCGCTATTGCGGGTTATTCAGTGCCACCACCTCCTTTCACGGAACCCGGTTTCTTGGTTCCTTAAGATGTCCAAGAAAAGGGGTACAACCAGAAGGGGAAGCAGTGGTAGAGGATAATCGCAACGTGGAATTAGTGTTATGGTGGAAGAAGGCTATGAGGTGGACATTTCTGTGCATGTTAGAGTTTTAATTGATGACTAGAAAGGTTGCTTGGTCAATCAACGCATGGCCATAGGGCATGGTTGTGGTAAAATAAACCATTAAAAGCTAGTTAAGAACATGATGGGTATCCTCATGGAGGATATGCTGGGGAACTGGAGTTCGTCCTGTGACACTGTCCTCTTGGTGAAGGCCAAACTGAATGATATGGAAAACCAACTCAGTAGTATGGGCTCATCTTTTGCGTGGAAGTGCATGTCGAGCTCAAAAATACAAGCTAAACATATGGAGGGCAGGTGCGACAGGTGGTAAGTCCATGGATACTGGTTCGGTTCTAGCACCAACAATGGTTCATAATGCACCCTTTCCCATCCCATCCACCATTGAATCATTGTTCAAGCGGGTGTGGGAAGGTGAGGGGCTTAGCGGCCATGATCCTCCTCGGTCTGCGTTGGCCACCACCAACAACACCATCAGCAACTCCGAGGAAGGGGGGTGGGCATGCCCCATCCTGGAAGAAACACCTCCTTGATTAGTGCTCATGTCTTCTTCAACGTCGCATTCTCCCTCGGGTTCGGAATGTATTTTGTTGTATTTTTGTCATATGTGGTTAGTTTGGTTGCAGTTACGTGTATATGGAAGAAAAAATATTGTATATGGTTTTAATCATGGTTTCCTCTAGCTTATTAATTCCATGAACTCTTTTTGTAATATTCTTTCTAGACAGCCCTCCATTTTTGAAAGGCTTGGGTGATGGATCCACCACTTGTGGCCTCCCTCAGTTTGGACCAGTGCTATAATTTTCATTTTTTCGTCTTAATAGATCATGCATCTTCACAAAAAAAAAATTCTAAGGTTAGCTAGTAGAATAATCTTATTGAAATGGAATCTTTTTCCATAGAAATCCACTGTATGATTTATAGGGATGTTGTTTTAATTTTGTTAAGTCTTTCAGGTGTTGGAAATAGCAGGTTGAATGCTTGTTCACTGGTAGACGTGATTAAAATTTACGAAGTTATGATGTCAATAATAAAGAAAAAATCCTTCCTAAACTATTGAGTTAAACAGTTTTCGAACTTAGCCAATGCCTTGGTCGTTTTCCTAAAAATGGCTAAGTGTTTAACCTTGAAATAGGAGAAGTCATAACCACGACTTCAGTACTGATGTGTCGATGCTAACGTGAGGATGTTGGAATCAACATAGTAAAGTTTATGTATTTGTTTGATTGTACCTTTGTGCCACTATAGATGTGTTGATGTCGGGGTTGGATTATTAATTTTTTATGTTTTACAAGTCAATGTCGAGGTTTCGATGCCGACATTCTGGCGTCAAAATCCGTATGTTAGTTTTATCGCATCCTTGATTTGTGTCGACTTTCGACATGCTGACGTTAGAATTGACAAGTCGAAAAGGTTTTTGTTTTTACTGTTTTTTAGTTTCGACTTCCAACTCCCAATGTCAACAATGTCAGAATCGACATGGTAATATCAAAATTAGCAGGATAAAATCAGAAAGGCGAATTATTTCATCAATTGTGTTAATTAACAATAATTTATGATTGATTGATTACAATCAATGTGTAATTAATATTTATAGCTTATATTTTACTACTCTTCTGCAATTTTGAGTTTATTGTGATGCATTATTATTTGTTTAAATGATTTCAAATAACTTTTCTTGTAACTATATAGCCTCTATAGTGCTCTAAGTGTATTTTTAGCTAGAAATGGTTATATTTATAGCTATGTAATGTGTGGTTGTGTTACAATTAGTTAGAGTATCGGGGTCAATATAATTCGATATAATATTGATTAATTGGGAAGGTCAATCTTTCCCCTTTTATACTACACTTAATTATCTTATATATTGGGTGGATCTCATGTTATGGATTATGTTATTTCTCATTACTTTTTAAATCATAATATCTAAAATTTTATGATTTCCTCCCTCCCTGATTTGTTTAATCATACCCATATCTCCTTCCTTATGCACTTCCACTTATTTACCCTCACAACCATTCATTTCCTTTCACATCATTTTATTTTACTATAGTTTAGATAAAGTAAATTCATCTAAACTTAAATCCCATCGCATGGAAACTTATCCTATTTTATACTTTGCTGACAAAATTTCCATTTTTTTTTAAGTACTATTAACAATAACACCAAAAATCTATCATCATCTTACTCATTTTTCTTAATCCAATCTAGACTCCCATAAAATCTCCTTATAATACTTTAATTTATGATGAATTCAAAGACTTTTTCCTATACCATACTTTTCCACCCTCAAAATTCATAGTACATTATTTTATGATGAATTCAAAGGCCTTTTTACTCTACCATGCTTTTCCTCAAAAGAGTAAGCTTATACTATAATAACTCAAAAATGCATAAAATTTTAAATTTTTTCATGTGACATAAAATGTCAAATGTCAATATTAATGTACCACTAACTGTTAGCAGATAATAAAATAGTTTCTAAGAGAAACAAAGATTACTTGTTTATAAAATTTTGTATAGCTTAGAGACTTATCTTTAAAAGTTGTGTTAGCACTATTTTCAACTTAGCAGTTGTATTATTCCAGAAAGTAGAAAAGAAATTTGTATTTTACTGATGCTAAGTATACTATTGTTTTCTTTTGTCAAGTAGGGAAAGTTTCTTATGTGTGATCGGGGCTTACTTAGCTTATAGCTAATACAGTGGGACTGATGGTTCTTTACAGGTTTTAACAGGTAAGTGTATGTTCCAGTTAAATAATAAATATGTTCAGGTCAAGAAGATACTTCTCTAGCGTAAATATGATACTAGACTTAGAATATTTAAGAATAGATTTTCTCTGTAAGAAGAAACATTGATCTTATTTATGTCGTCGCAACTCCATAAATATATATACAACAAAATTGCATCTGCATGGGTTTAAATGCATGACCAAAGTACTATGCAAAATAATTATAGTTACTGGTTGATTATGATTAATTCCAAGAATACTTTTACTTTTGCTTATAGCAATTTTAATCTAGAGTTTACTTAGGAAGAAATTATAGTACTCAAACTTTTTGCTTAGATCAGTCAAACATTTGGAGTTTAGTTTTGATCATAAGTATATGAATCTTTTGTAAAATACAAAATAAATACTCTATGTTGATAAACTATAAATCTAGCCAATTTTACTCAAAGAGTTATTTCTAAAAGTTCTTAATTCCTCACACTCATTAGATGTATATCCCTTTTACCCTTATCCTAGGGTTTATAATTAAACAATTTTCTCATTATATAAACAAAAATATCTCGACTCTTAACTGTTTACTCCTTAATTGGATGTTAGAAATTTAACTTAAGACTCTTATATAAGTCTATGGACTGCACATACATGTAATCTCCAACTACACAATGCATTAAGAGTCATGGACCTGGTTGAAAGAATTCTTCTTCTGACTGTTACAGTTTTTACCTTGAAACTCTTTTTACTTGTATCTTTCACCTAAATTTCCTGGTGCACCTTTAGCTATAAACTATATCTTCACACAAGTTTATTTAGTAAAATATTTGAGATAAGATAGTTGGCTAGAATCATATAGGAGATCTTATTATTACTTGGGTTCTAGTTATCATTTTACTTTCCAACTTTTACCAAATCAAAAGGCTACTTCAAGGAACCATAAGATCTCCTTCTTAAAGTAGTTTATTATTAAGAGAGTGTATTTTACCTATGTTTTTATAAAATAATGTTATCAAAGAAACTACTCTATCATAACCTACAACCAAAACCTTGAAAGAAAAACATTTTCTTAATGCTAAGGTTGAAAAAGTAGGCATTGAAAATGAGTATAGGATAATACATCTTTAGAAATCAAAATGCTACATTATTTTAATGATTATTATTTTGATTTATAATAATTTAATTGTAGATTAGCAATTGCATAAAGGACTATTGAAATTATACCCATGAGGATGGAAAAATCTCAAAGGACATGTGGAGGATCAAAACCATTCGTTAAGTTGACTTTGGTCTTGCACTAATCTTCATTTTGCAAAGAGCGAGGGTTTCTTCAACTGGTGCAACCGAGCTACGAGCTCGTGGCCGCCATGACCATGTAAACACCTCTGATTTGTAAGTTGTCTTCCGAACAAAACACTGTGATATGGTTTTTGTGATGAAATAAGGTGGTTCTTCGGTGTTTAAATATTTTTGTAGCGTACTGTGTGTAGAAACGTTTTTGCTTCATTGATGTTTAAGAGAGAAAACAGTGGATAGAGCTTAAAAAGGAGTGTTCTTCATTATGGTCGAAGGATTTCTCGTTTTCTTTGAATTCGTGACTTAGGGTTTCAGTTGTATCCATCACATTAATCTTATCCAGGGTATTACTCTTCCATGTGCCATCGAGCTGCTCCAGCTAGTTGCATCCATGACTTCTCCAAAACGATAGTCTTGTCAAGTAACTGCAAATCAAGAGTTATACTTCATGTAAGCTTATAAATTTTCAATACATTTAACAACTATAGCTAATACTTTTTTTACTGTGTAGGTTCCTCTCACAGCAATTGGGGTTAGCTAACAGCACAACTCTCCCATTCACGGCCACACAAACCCTAGTAAGCCCCGGTTGAATTGAGGGTTTTCTCCTGCATTGTGATGTGGTGGTCAGAATGATATGATTCTTCGCTGCTAGTTGTAAAATCATCCTGGATTTACTACTAGGTTAAAGTTATTTGCTGTATATGTTTTTAACTATATTAAAACCTTAGAGGTTTATAAAAGCAACAGTTTTAAGGCTAAGCAGCCGAAACCTAAGTTTTTTGTGACAGAGCCCTTACATCCTGAGAAGATGTAAAAACTTGATGTTTTTCCCATTCGGCTTAAGCCGTGATGATATTGCTTCGACCACGGTCTTACTCAACGAGACTTGTAAAATAGTACTAGTAATCATTCTGTAAATTATATAACTACTAGCGATTAATATATAATCTATTATTTTCCTGTAATTAGATAGTACAGTTACTTTCAGTAGATAGAGCAAGCACAACTAAAATTTCTGTTAAAAATATTAAAAATATTTAATAGAAAACACTTGCATTTTTCATTCAGAGTCGATAAACAAATCATCACATCTACTTAGTCAACTAGTTGTACTAGAGTACTGCCTATACAAGACATGGAAAAATATAGTGTGGTAATTTATTTCTATTCACTTTCATTTAGAAATGTCCTTACTACTTTAAATATAATTTACAAATCTTTAATTTTTATCAATAACAATGCTCTTTACTTCATGATCCCTAATAAAACAATAGCATGAATATCTTGGAAAAACTAATTATCATTTTCTGAAAACAATAAATAAATTATAAATAAACCTGAACAAATAAAAACCTGTCAAATGATGAGGTGATGACAGCTTAAGGAGGTTGTTCCTCCCAACCAACTCCAATAGAAAGCCTAGTCTGCACTTTCTCAAGACCCCCGAGTCTGTTCTGTGGTCCTCCTGGTAGAGTACTGGGTGAAGGATGTATCCTTAAGACCTTCTGTCACCTGAATGGTCAAATTATAGTAGTAATTCAACCCTACTTACAGCAGTAAGAACTTCAGCCTAAATAGATGCCTAAGTTCAGTCCTCAGCAGTTAACCCCTCAAACTCACTTCAATAAGTCCCCTCCATCGAAGTTCTCATGTGCACTTCATTCACACTAAATGATCACAATTCCAAGATGAGAATCCTTAGTCATCTTCAATGGGAAGTTTTATCTCCATGCCTAGGTCTTCTGGGTCAATTTTTACTTAATGAGCCACCTACTCCAATTCCACTTTCTTGGGGAATTATGACCACAATTATAGGGAAGTTGCCACCTGCAACTGTTAGAAGTAGTTTGAGGATGCTGCCACTTGTCAGTATACTCTCCACCCAGTATCCTCTACCAAGTGACCAATTAACACTCATTTAATAGCTTCCCTAAGCTATTGTCTCATCATTTATTTATTTATTAATAAAATATTCTGAAATACATTAATTATACTTGACCCCACTTGATCATCAATTACAAACTTAGCATAAAATATAACATAATGTTCCTCAATAACATTAAATTGTTTTGCAAATTGGGGCATGTGACATACACACCCCCTTAATTTATAACATCATCCTCGATGTTATTTATTCCTCCTCCTTAGAGTTCCCCTGAAATAGAATTGGATATGCATCCTGCATATGACTTTCCAGTTTTTAGGTGTCTTCTTCTGGACTAAGGTGCTTCCATTGCACCTTCACCTGACCAATGGTGTGATTCCGAAGCGAGATCTCCCTCCTTTTAAGGACATAAACCAGTTCCACCAAAAAATATCCTTCGAGTTCCATCTGCACATCATTCCAATTAATAACATGAGTAGCATCATGTACATATTTTTTTAATACAGAAATATGAAAAAAATTATGAAATCTTGAATTTGGTGGTAGAGCTAACTGATATGATACCTATCCTATCTTGGACAGTATTTCAAAAGGACCACGATATCAAGGTTCTATCTTAGCATAGATACCTAACCTTAGAGAACTCTTTTTAGGTCTCACCTTGATAAAAACATGTTCACCTACCTCAAACTCCTTTGGAGTTTTTTTAAGATCTGCTTGGATTTTCTTTAGATCTTGTGCAATTTTCAAGTTACCTTGTACCTGTTTTACAATTGGCTCCCTCTCCTTTAATAATTCATGTCCTAATACTAACCTGTCCACTGGATTACTCCAAGAGATGGGGGTATTACATTTCCTTCCATACAAAATTTCAAAAGGACTATATCTAGCTAAAGATTGGTAATGATTATTGTAAGCAAATTCTACCAGGTGTAAATAATCTTCCCATTTACCTGGCTGCTCCTTTACATACATTCTGAGTAGATCCTCCAATATCTGATTTCTTTCAGTCTGTCCATCAGTTTGAGGATGGAAAGAGGTACTAAATGTAGTATTTAACCCTTTAAACAAAGATTTTCAAAAGTTTCCTGTAAACTGAGGGTCTCCATATGAAATTATCACCTTTGGTATTCCATGCAACCGAAAAAATTGTTTTAAGAAAATATCAGCAATATTTGTAGCTTTATAAGTAGTTTTTACAGGTATAAAATGGGCTTCTTTACTCAATTTATCAACAACTACCATTATTGAATCATTTAAGTTCTGATTTCTAGGTAGTCCCGTGATAAAATCAAGGCTAATTATCTCTCATTTCCAACTAGGAATAGGCAATGGCAGAAGTATCCTATTTGGATGCTGATGTTTAGTTTTTACTTGCTGACATTCAAAGCACCTAGCAATGTATTATGCCAATTCATTTTTCATGTTTGGCCAAAAATAATTCTTTCTTACCATGGTTATAGTTTTCTGATAACCCGGATGCCCTGAATAAGGAGTTTTATGAACTTGATTTAAGATTAACAGCTTAATCATAGGTACATTAGGTACGTATAATCTATCTTTATACAATAATAATCCTTTTTCATTCAAGTTGTAACCTGTACTTAGACTTTCTATTAAATTTTCTCTTACTTTTGCTTGTAATTTTTGATCATTTTCATCTTGTTCTATTCCATCTTCTAGCTATTCTTCCAAGTCTATCTTATAAGTGCTGATGGCTGCTGTAAAATTCAGCTTTGCATTTCTACTTAATGCATCAAGAACCTTATTCTCCTTTCCTTTAATATGTTGAATTTCAAAATCATATTCACTAAGAAAATCTAGGCACCTAGCTTGCCTAGCATTCAAGTTAGGTTGATCCAATAAATATTTCAATCCTTTATTATCTGTCATCAAAATAAACTTTCTTCTGATTAAATGATGACGCCAAATTTTTAAGGCATGTATGACAACAGCTAATTCTAAGTCATAGGTCGTGTAATTTTTCTCATGAACCTTCAGCTTCCTAGACTCATAAGTAATGACGTGTCCTTCCTGAGTTAACTCTCCACCTAAACCGTCATTGCATGCGTCAGTACATACTATAAAATCTTTATTAGGGTTAGCAATTCTTAGAATTGGTGTGGTGGTTAATAATGTTTTTAACTTCTTAAAACTGTATTCACACTTCTGATTCCAATCAAATTTCTTCCCTTTTTTCTGCAAAGAGGTTATACGATTTTCCATTCTTGAAGGCCCTACAATGAATCTCTGATAATAACCGATAATCCCCATGAATGATCGGACATTAGTTATGTCTTTCGGGACTGGCCAATCCTCGATTGCCTTTATCTTTTCGGAATCAACAGAAAATCCTTCTTTAGTCACCACATGACCCAAATACTAAATTTTATCTTTAAATAAATCACATTTACTAGATTTTGCATATAGTTGATGTTCTCGTAACTCTTGTAAGACAATTTTTAAGTGTTCTTTATGTTCCTCTTCAGACTTTGAGTAAATTAAGATGTCATCAATAAATACGAATACAAATTTATCAAGATATGTGTGCATTACATTATTCATCAGACACATAAAACTAGTTGGGGCATTAGTAAGCCCAAATGGCATAACGACAAACTCATATTGACCATACCGGGTCCTAAAAGTTGTTTTAAAGATGTCTTCATCCTTGATTCGGACCTGGTGGTATCCAAATCGTAAATCAATCTTTGAGAACATACTTACTCCATGTAGATGATCAAACAGATCATCTATATGAGGTAATGGGTATCTATTCTTGATAGTCATTTTATTTAGTTGAAGGTAATCTATACATAGTTGTAAAGTTCCATCCTTCTTCTTAACAAAGATGACAGGTGCCCCCTAGGGAGACACACTGGGTCTAATGTAATTTTTATCAATGATCTCTTTTAACTGTGTCTTAAGTTCATTTAATTCTAGTATATTCATCCAATAAGGGGCTTTTGAGCTGGGCACTGCACCAGGTACTAGCTCAATAGTAAAATCTAATTCCCGTTTCGGAGGCAGTCCCAGAATTTATTCCGGAAATACATCTGAATATTCCCTTAGAATCATAATATCTTCTAGTTATAATTTATCTCTGTTATTAGTGTTTTCTTCATTAATTACTATTACGGTAAAATATTCCCTTAGAATCATAATATCTTCTAGTTTTAATTTATCTCTGTTATTAGTGTTTTCTTCATTAATTACTATTACGGTAAAATATTTACAGCCCTTCCTAACAGCTCTCTTAAGCTGCAAAGCAGAAATCTACCTTATGGTTGTTTTCCTAGGGATTCATTTTACATTTACTAACTTCCCATCTTTTTTTATGCAAGTGAAGGTTTTATCAAAGCAATTTAGGACCACCCTATACTGTTCTAATGAATCCATACCAATTAACATATCATATGAACCGAAAGGTAACACATTGAGCTTAACAGAGGTTTCAAACTGATCCATAGTTACTGCACAATTCTTAACAAAGCTAATTACTTTCCTCTTTGCACCAGTAGCTAGCTGAACTAACCATGATCTTGCAAATTTTTCAACTGAAAGCTTACACTTTTCTACTAAATTTGGAGAAATATATCTTAAAATAGCTCTTGGATCGATGAAAATAGATATAGGTATTTGATTTATCTTACCTTCCACTTCCACCACGGAACTTTGATAATCTGCTTGTCTGTTCTCCAATGTTGCCTTGATCCTGGGCATTGTCCTCACTAGATCACCAACAGTCATCTCCTCCTGTATTGTATGTATATTGTTAATAGTCTTCTTTCGATTGGGGCAAACTAATGCATAATGCGCACCATTACATTCCCAACACTTTTTGGGTTCCTTTCGTTCAAAATTCTTTGTATTGTTACTGTGGTTGTTAGAATATTCTTTATTCCTTTGATTATTTGGATTGATCTGTAAATTAGTTTTGTTCCCTTGGAAATTTTTAATAGGAAAATTTCTGGTATTACTACTCTTAAAATTTCGGTTAGGTACAAAACCTTTATTTTTCTATTCAAAGTTATTATTTATTTTGGCCTTCCAGTTGGTCATACTTTCCTTTTTATGATTCTGTTCATAACAGAAATCCACTTTTCTCATTGCTTCTTCTAAAGTTTTCAAATTGTCATACTCATTTTTGTCTTTTGTATGATAAGGTAAACAGCTGAGAAACTGTTGTACCTTAGGTTTCTCGTCCACAATATACGACACTACTTGACTAGACTTAGAAATATACTATTTAGTTCTTTCATATTCATTGTTCCCAGTTTTAGCTCGTAAAATTATTTAGCCCTTTCCTCATAATACTATTCAGATAAATATTTCTTAAATTTACTCCAATTAATATTTTTCTCCCTTATACCTTTTACTATTTTTAAGTCCTGCCACCAAATATCTGCTTTCCCTGTGAGATTATAAATAGCCATCCTGGCCTTCAGTTGATTAGAGTAGTTATAAATTTGGAATTATTTCTTCATCCCGGACAGCCAGGATTTTGCTTCCTCCCCCTTCTCAGTTTCTCCATTAAAGGTTGGTGGCTTGATTTTCTTAAATTCCCCAGAGATTTCTTCTTAATGTTTAAATTTTATCTTCCTAGTATGGTGATTATCTTCACTATTGTCACTAGTATATTCGAAGTTTTGTCTATGTGAATCTCTATACACTTCAGAAGATGAGCTACTTTCGATTTTAAATTGTTTAGTCTTTTTATCTTTCTGTTGATAACCAATATCTTCAGACTCGATTCTTTTATCTTCTTCCTCAGTATGAAATCTTCCCATCAAAATCTTATTTAGCTCCTCCTGGGCTCTCAGAATTCTCATATTTTCTTTTTTAACTGATTCCATTTCTGTTTTTAGTTCCTTAACTGTTTGTAGTAGTTCAACAGAATTATTAGTTATCTCTTCTTGTATAGGTTCTTTTTGAAAGTTATTTTGTTTAGTGTAAGGAGACTCCTCATCAGCATATTCTTCCAATCTATCCATACCTGTGATTAACTCAGAAAACAAAATTCTTTGGGAATATGATTCAAAGAAAAAAAACATCAGTATTTGTTTAAATTTACTATTCCACATATGCAAGTTGAGCCACATTCAAACCTAGTGTCTGAACCTTATGCTCTGATACCACATGTAATAACTCAAAAATGCATAAAAATTTAAATTTTTTCATGTGACATAAAATGTCAAATGTCAATGCTAATGTACCACTAACTGTTAGTAGATAATAAAATAGTTTGTAAGAGAAACAAATATTACTTCTTTATAAGATTTTGTATAGCTTAGAGACTTATCTTTAAAAGCTGGGTTAGCACTGTTTTCAACTTAGCAGTTGTATTATTCTAGAAAGTAGAAAAGAAATTTGTATTTTACTCATGCTAAGTATACTATTGTTTTCTTTTGTCAAGTAGGGAAAGTTTCTAATGTGTGATTGGGGCTTACTTATCTTATAGCTAATACAATGGGACTGATGGTTCTTAACAGGTTTTAATAGGTAAGTGTATGTTCCAGTTAAATAATAAATAGGTTCAAGTCAAGAAGATACTTCTCTAGCGTAAATATGATTCTAGACTTAAAATATTTAAGAATGGCTTGTCTCCGTAAGAGGTAACGTTGATCTTATTTATGTCGTTGCAACTCCATAAATAAATATACAACAAAACTGCATCTGCATGGGTTTAAATGCATGAGCAAAGTGCTATGCAAAAGAAGTCAAGTTACTGGTTGATTACGATTAATTCCAAGAATAATTGTACGATTAATTAGGTTTACTTAGGAAGAAATTATAGTACTCAGACTTTTTTCTCAGATCAGTCAAACATTTGGAGTTTAGTTTTGATCATAAGTATATGAATCTTTTGTAAAATACAAAAGAAATACTCTATGCTGATAAACTATAAATCTAACCTATTTAACTCAAAGAGTTATTTCTAAAAGTTCTTAAGTCCTCACACTCATTATATGTATATCCCTTTTACCCTTATCCTAGGGTTTATAATTAAATAATTTTCTCATTATATAAACAAAACTATCTCGACTCTTAACTGTTTAGTCGTTAATTGGATGTTAGAAATTTAATTCAAGACTCTTTTATAAGTCTATGGACTGCACATACTTGTAATCTCCAACTACACAATGCATTAAGAGTCATGGAACCAGTTGAAACAATTCTTCTTCTAACTGTTACAGTTTTTACCTTGAAATTATTTTTACTTGTATCTTTCACCTAAATTTCCTGGTGCACCTTTAGCTATAAACTATATCTTCACACACGCTGATTTAGTAAAATCTTTGAGATAAGATAGTTGGTTAGCATCATATAGGACATCTTATTATTGCTTGGGTTCTAGTTATCATTTTACTTTCCAACTTTTACCAAATCAAAAGGCTACTTCAAGGAACCATAAGATCTCCTTCTTAAAGGAGTTCATTATTAAGAGAGTGTCTTTTAACTATGTTTTTATAAAACAATGTTATCAAAGAAACTACTCTATCGTGACCTACAACCAAAACCTTGAAAGAAAAACATTTTCTTAATGCTAAGGTTGATAAACTAGGCATCGAAAATGAGTATAGGATAATACATCTTTAGAAATCAAAATCCTACATTATTTTAATGATTATTATTTTGATTTGTAATAATTTAATTGCAATTAGCAATTGCATAAAGGACTATAGAAATGCTACCCACAAGGATGGAAAAATATCGAAGGACACGTGGAGGATCAAAACCATTGGTTAAGTCGACTTTGTTCTTGCCCTAATATTCATTTTCCAAAGAGTGAGGGTTTCTCGACTGGTGCGGCCAAGTTGCGAGCTCGTGGCCACCATGACCCTGTAAAAACCTGTGATTTGCAAGCTGTATTTTGACCAAAACACTGTGAGATGGTTTTTGTGAAGACATAAGGTGGTTCTTCGGTGTTTAAAGATTGTTGTAGCATACTGTGAGTGTAGAAACTGTTTTCCTTCATTGATGTCTAAGGGAGAAAACAGTGGATAGAGCTTAAAAAGGAGTGTTCTTCATTATGGTCGGATGATTTCTCGTTTTCTTCGAATTCGTGACTTAGGGTTTCAGTTATAGCTAGCACATTAATCTTGTCTAGGGTATTAGTCTTCCATGTGCCATCGAGCTACTCTAGCTGGTTGAGTCCAAGACTTCTCCAAAACAATAGTCTTGTCAGTTAACTTCAAATCAAGAGTTATACTTCATGTAAGCTTATAAATTTTCAATACATTTAACTGCTATAACTAATACTTGTTTTACTATGCAGGTTCCTCTCATGGAAATTGGGGTTAGCTGAAAGGAAAACTCTCCCATTCACGGCCACACAAACCCTGATAAGCCCCGATTGAACTGAGGGTTTTCTCCTGCTTTGTGGTGTGGTGGTCGGAATGATATGAATCTCCGCTGTTGGTTGTAAACTCGGTCAGGATTTACTGCTAGGTTAAAGTTATTTGTTGTATATGTTTTTAACTATTTTAAAACCTTAGAGGTTTATAAAAGCAACAATTTTAAGGCTAAGCAGTCAAAACTTAAGGTTTTTGTGACAGAGCCCTTACAACCTGAGAAGATGTAAAAACTTGATGTTTTTCCCATTCGGCTTAAGTCGTGATGATATTGCTCCAAACATTGTCTTACTCAACGAGACTTGTAAAATAGATATAAGGTTTTTTACTTGTAAGGAAAGGTAATGGTTACTGTTTCGTTCTACTGTTTTGTATAGTTTAATTTTGAACAGGCCCAAGCCTCGGCTGAAATTTATAAAAGGCCATTATACTTATTTTATTTTGTTTCTATCAAATTGTTACAGTGTTATTTAATTTGATATCATGTAATTTAAATAATTTACAGTAATTTATACTATTGGAACTTTTACAGTGTTATTGAGGGAATTAAGTACTATGTTTTCGCTCAGCATGGTTATTATTTTTGGATACCCTACAGTTCTGTAATAAGATATATTTTACAGGAATAATTTTAGTTCTATTTCTATTTTTAATTTTAACAATTGTTATTTACAGCTCTTAAAATTCTATGTTAAGAGTAAGAATATACAAGACTGTATACATAAATTAATCCTATCTTTTGTAAACCCTAGGTAAATTCTTTGAGGTTTACAGTAAAACATATGTTTTCAGTACAAAATGTAAATATGAACTTGGAATAAATTATTATAAATACATATGAAGTATTATCTAGCTTGAAATCCTAAATATTATTTTTATTCTCCCTATATTTGTTTATTATACTTTTTTTATTGTGTTTATAATAAATATTAATACTAGTAATAATTATGTAATTTATATAACTACTAGTGATTAATATATAATCTATTATTTTCCTGTAATTAAATAGTACAGTTACTTTCAGTAGAAAAAGCAAGTACAGCTAAAATTTCTGTAAATAAATAATATAAATATATAAAAGAAATCATTTGCATTTTTCATTCAAAGTTGATAACCAAATCATCACATCTACTTAATCAACCAGGTGTACTAGAGTACTGCCTATACAAGGCATGGAAAAATATAGTTTGGTAATTTATTTCTATTCACTTTTATTTAGCAATGTCATTACTACTTTAAATATAATCTACAAATCTCTAATTTTTATCAATAACAATGCTCTTTACTTCATGAACCCTAATAAAACAATAACATGCTTATCTTTGAAAAACTAGTAATCATTTTCTTAAAACAGTAAATAAATTATAAATAAACCTGTCAAATGATGAGGTGACGACAGCTTAAGGAGGTTGTTCCTCCTAACCAACTCTTGCAGAAAGCCTAGTCTTCACTTTCTCAAGACCCCCAAACTTGTTTCCTGGTCCTCCTGGTAGACTACTGGGTGAAGGATCTATCCTTAAGACCTTCTGTCACCTAACTGGTCAAATTATAGTAGTAACTCAACCCTACTTATAGCAGTAAGAACTTCAGCCTAAATAGCTGCATAAGTTCAGTCCTCGGCAATTAACCCCTCAAACTAAATTCAATAAGTCCCCTCCATTGAATTTCTCATGTGCATTTCATTCACACTGAATGATCACAATTCAAGAATAAGAAGCCTCAGTTGTCTTCAATGGGAAGTTTTATCTCTATGCTTAGGTCTTCTGGGTCAGTTTTTTCTTACTGAGCCACCTGCTCCAATTCCAGTTTCTTGGGGAATTATGACCACAATTATAGGGAAGTTGCCACCTGCAACAGTTAGAATTAGTTTGAGGATGCTGCCACTTGTCACTATACTCTCCACCCAGTCTCCTCCACCAAGTGACCAATTAACACTCATTTAACAGCTTCCCTAAGTTGTTGTCTCATCATTTATGTATTTATTAATAAAATATTCTGAAATACATTAATTATTCTTGACCCCACTTGGTCATCAATTACAAACTTAGCATAAAATATAACATAATCTTCCTCAATAACATTAAATTGTTTTGCAAACTGGGGCATGTGACATACACACCCCCTTAATTTATAACAACGTCCTCGATGTTATTTATTCCTCGTCCTCAGAGTTCCCCTGAAATAGAATTGGATATGCATCCTGAATATGACTTTCCAATTCTTAGGTGGCTTCTTCTGGACTAAGGTGCTTCCATTACACCTTCATCTGACCAATGGTGCGATTCTGAAGCGATATCTCCCTCCTTTCGAGGATACAATATGGTTCCACCAGAAAACATCCTTCAGGTTCCACCTACACATCATTCCAATTAATAACATGAGTAGCATCATGTACATATGTTTTTAATACAGAAATATGAAAAACATTATGAACTCTTAGATTTGGTGGTAGAGCTAACTAATATGCTACCTGTCCTATCCTGGACAGTATTTCAAAAGGACCACAATATCGGAGTGCTATGTTAGCATAGCTACCTAACCTCAGCGAACTCTTTTTATGTCTCACCTTGATAAAAACATGTTCACCTACCCGGAACTCTTTTGGAGTTCATTTAAGATCTGCTTGGCTTTTCTGTCAATCTTGCACAATTTTCAAGTTACCTTGTACTTGTGTTAGAATTATCTCCATCTCCTTTAATAATTCAGTTCCTAATACTAACCTATCCACTAGATTACTCCAAGAGATGGGGTTATTGCATTTCCTTCCATACAGAATTTCAAAAGGACTATATCTAGCTGAAGCTTGGTAATGATTATTGTAAGCAAATTCTACCAGGTGTAAATAATCTTCCCATTTACCTGGTTGTTCCTTTACATACATTCTGAGTAGATCCTCCAATACCTGATTTACTCTTTCAGTCTATCCATCAGTTTGAGAATGGAAATAGGTCCTAAAGTTTAATGTAGTATTTAACCCTTTAAACAAAGATTTCCAAAAGTTGCTTGTAAACTTAGGGTCTCGGTTTGAAATTATCACCTTTGGTATTCCATGCAACCAAAAAATTTGTTTTAAGAAAATATCAACAATATTTGCAGCTTTATAAGTAGTTTTTACAGGTATAAAATGGGATGCTTTACTCAATTTATCAACAACTACCATTATTGAATCATTTAAGTTCTGATTTCTAGGTAGTCGTGAGATAAAATCAAAGCTAATTATCTCCCATTTCTAGCTAGGAATAGGCAATGGCTGAAGTAGCCCAGTTGGATGCTGATGTTCAGATTTTACTTGTTGACATTCGAAGCACCTAGCAATGTATTCTGCCAATTCATTTTTCATGTTTGGCGAGAAATAATCCTTTCTTAGCATGGTTATAGTTTTATGATAACCCGAATGCCCTGAATAAGGAGTTTTATGAACTTCATTTAAAATTAACAGCTTAATCTTAGGTACATTAGGTACATATAATCTATCTTTATATAATAATAATCCTTTTTCATTCAAGTTGTACCCTGTACTTAGACTTTCTATTAAATTTTCTCTTACTTTTGCTTGTAATTTCTGATCATTTTCATCTTGTTCTATTCCATCTTCTAGTTGTTCTTCCAAGTCTGTCTTATAAGTGTTGATGGCTACTGTAAAATTTAGCTTTGCATTTCTACTTAATGCATCAGCAACCTTATTCTCCTTTCTTTTAATATGTTGAATTTCAAAATCATATTCACTAAGAAAATATAGCCACCTAGCATTCAAGTTAGGTTGATCCAACAGATATTTCAATCATTTATTATCTGTAATCAATATAAACTTTCCTCCGATTAAATGATGACGCCACATTTTTAAGGCATGTGTGACAGCAGCTAAATCTAAGTCATAAGTCACATAATTTTTCTCATGAACCTTCAGCTTCCTAGACTCATAAGCAATGATGTGTCCTTCCTGAGTTAACTCTCCACCTAAACCGTCATTGCATGTGTCGGTACATACTATAAAATCTTTATTACGGTCAACGATTCTTAGAATTGGTGCGGCAGTTAATAATGTTTTTAACTTTTTAAAACTCTCTTCACACTTCTGATTCAAATCGAATTTCTTCCATCTTTTCTGCAAAGAGGTTATAGGATTTGCAATTCTTAAAAACCCTTCGATGAATCTTTTATAATAACCAGTAATCCGCATGAATAATTGGACACCGGTTACGTCTTTTGGGAGTGGCAAATCCTTGATTTCCTTTATCTTTTTGGGGTCAACATAAATTCATTCTTTAGTCACCACATGACCCAAATACTGAATTTTATCTTTAAAGAAATCACATTTACTAAATTTTGCATATAGTTGATGTTCTTGTAACTCTTGTAAGACAATTTTTAAGTGGTCTTTGTGTTCCTCCTAAAACTTTAAGTAAATTAAGATGTTGTCAATAAATACGACTACAAATTTATCCAGATATTTATGCATTACATTATTCATCAAACACATAAAAACAGTTGGGGCATTAGTGAACCCAAATGGCATAACGACAAACTCGTAATGACCATATCGGGTCCTAAAAGTTGTTTTAAAGATGTCTTCATCCTTGATTCGGACCTGGTGATATCCAAAACGTAAATCAATCTTTTAGAACATCATTGCCCCACGTATCTGATCAAACAGATCATCTATGTGGGGTAATGGGTATCTATTCTTGATAGTCATTTTGTTTAGTTGACGATAATCTATACATAGTCGTAAAGTTCCATCCTTCTTCTTAACAAATATGATGGGTGCCCCCATGGAAACACATTGGGTCTAATGTAATTTTTATCAATGAGCTCTTTTTACTGCGTCTTAAGTTCATTTAATTCCAATATATTAATCTGATGAGGGGCTTTTGAGCTAGGCACTGCACCAAGTACCAGCTCAATAGTAAAATCTAATTCCCGTTTTGGAGGCAGTCCCGGAATTTATTCCGAAAATACATCAAAATATTCCCTTAGAATCAGAATATCTTCCAGTTTGAATTTATCTCTATTATTTGTGTTTTATTCATTAATTACTGTTACGGAAAAATCTTTACAGCCCTTCCTAACAGCTCTCTTAAGCTGCAAAGCAGAAATCTGTCTTATGGCTATTTTCCTAGGGATTCATTTTACATTTATTAACTTCCCATCATTTTTTATGCAAGTGAAGGTTTTATCAAAGCAATTCAAGACCACCCTATACTGTTCTAACCAACCATACCAATTAACATATCATATGAACTTAAAGGTACACATTGATCTTAACAGAGGTTTCAAACTGATTCATAGTTACTGCACAATTCTTAACAAAGCTAATTACTTTTCTCTTTGCACCAGTAGCTAGCTGAACTAACCATGATCTTGCAAATTTTTCAACTGAAAGCTTACACTTTTCTACTAAATTTGGAGAAATATAACTTAAACTAGCTCCTGGATCGATCAAAATAGATATAGGTATTTGATTTATATTACCTTCCACTTCCACAATGGAAGTTTGATAATCTGCTTGTCTGTTCTCCAATGCTGCATTGATCCTGGGCATTGTCCTCGCTAGATCACCAACAATCATCTCCTCTTGTATTGTATGTATATTTCTAACAGTCTTCTTTCAATTGGGTCAAATTGATGCATAATGTGGACCATTACATTCCCAACACTTCATGCGTTCCTTTCGTTCAAAATTCTTTGTATAGTTGCTGTGGTTGTTAGCATATTCTTTATTCCTTTGATTATTTGGATTGATCTATAAATTAGTTTTGTTCCCTTGGAAATTTTTACTAGGAAAATTTCTGGTATTACTATTCTTAAAATTTCGGTTAGGTACAAAACCTTTATTTTTCTTTTCAAAGTTATTATTTCTTTTGGCCTTCTAGTTGGTCATACTTTCCTTTTTACAATTTTGTTCATAACAAAAATTCACTTTTCTCATTGCTTCTTCCAAATTTTTTGAATTGTCATACTCAATTCTTTCTTTTATATGATAAGGTAAACAACTGAGAAACCGTTGTACCTTAGTTTTCTTGTCCACAATATACGGCACATACCTGAGAAGACTTAGAAATTTACTATTCAATTCTTTCATATCCATTGTTCCTAGTTTTAGCTCGTAAATTTCTTTAGCCCTTTCCTCATAATACTGTCCAGATAAAAATTTATTCTTGAAATATTTCTTAAATGTACTCCAATTAATATTTTTCTCCCTTATACCTTTTACTCTTTTTAAGTCCTGCCACCAAATATCTACTTTCCCTATAAGATTATAAATAGCCATCCTGGCCTTTAGTTGATTAGAGTAGTTATAAATTTGGAAGTATTTCTTCATCCCGGACAGCCAGGATTCTGCTTCTTCCCCCTTCTCAGTTTCTCCATTAAAGGTTGGTGGCTTGCTTTTCTTAAATTCCCCAAAGATTTCTTCATAAGGTTTAAACTTTCTCCTCCTAGTATGGTGATTATCTTCACTACTTTCACTAGTATATTGAAATTTTTGTCTATGTGAATCTCCATACACTTCAGAAGATGAGCTACTTTCGATTTTAAATTGTTTAGTCTTTTTATATTTATGCTGATAACCCGTATCTTCAGACTCAGTTCTTTTATATTTTTCCTCAGTATCAAATTTTTCCATCAAAATCTGATTTATCTCCTCCTGGGCTCTCAGAATTCTTTCATTTTCTTTTTTAACTGACTTCATTTTTGTTTTTAGTTCCTTAACTGTTTGTAGTAGTTCGAAATAATTATTAGTTATCTCTTCTTATATAGGTTCTCTTTGAAAGTTATTTTTTCGTTCAGTGTACGGAGACTCCTCATCGGCATATTCTTCCAATCTATCCATACCTGTGATTAAATCAGAAAACAAAATTCTCTAGGAATATCATTAAAAAAAAATAGCATCAGTATGTTTGTTTAAATTTATTGTTCCACATATGCAAGTTGAGCCACATTCAGGCCTAGTGTCTAAACCTTATGCTCTAATACCACATGTAATAACTCAAAAATGCGTAAAAATTTAATTTTTTTCATGTGACATAAAATGTCAAATGTCAATGCTAATGTACCACTAACTGTTAGCAGATAATAAAATAGTTTGTAAGAGAAACAAAGATTACTTCTTTATAATATTTTGTATAACTTAGAGACTTATCTTTAAAAGTTGTGTTAGCACTATTTTCAACTTAGCAATTGTATTATTATAGAAAGTAGAAAAGAAATTTGTATTTTACTAATGCTAAGTATTCTATTGTTTTTTTTTGTCAAGTATGGAAAGTTTCTTATGTGTGATCGGGGCTTACTTAGCTTCTAGCTAATACAGTGGGGCTGATGGTTCTTTACAGTTTTTAACAGGTAATTGTATGTTCCAATTAAATAATAAATATGTTCAAGTCAAGAAGATACTACTATAGCGTAAATATGATGCTAGACTTAAAATATTTAAGAACAACTTGTCTCTGTAAGAGGTGACATTAATCTTATTTATGTCGTCACAACTCCATAAATATATATACAACAAAACTGCATCTGCATGGGTTTAAATGCATGACCAAAGTACTATGCAAAAGAATTGAAGTTACTAGTTGATTATGATTAATTCCAAGAATAATTGTACTTTCGCTTAGAGCAATTTTAATCTAGAGTTTACTTAGGAAGAAATTATAGTACTTAGACTTTTTTCTTAGATCAGCCAAACATTTGGACTTCAGTTTTGATCATAAGTATATGAATCTTTTGTAAAATACAAAAGAAATAATCTATGCTGATAAACTATAAATATAGCCTATTTTACTGAAAGAGTTATTTCTAAAATTTCTTAAGTCCTCAAGCTCATTAGATGTATATCCCTTTTACCCTTATCCTAGGGTTTATAATTAAATAATTTTCTCATTATATAAACAAAACTATCTCGACTCTTAACTATTTACTCGTTAATTGGATGTTAGAAATTTAATTTAAGACTCTTATAAAAGTCTATGAACTACACATACTTGTAATCTCCAACTACACAATGCATTAAGAGTCATGGACCTGGTTGAAACAATTCTTCTTCTAACTGTTACAGTTTTTACCTTCAAATTATTTTTACTTGTATCTTTCACCTAAATTTCCTGGTGCACCTTTAGCTATAAACTATATCTTCACACAGGTTGATTTAGTAAAATATTTGAGATAATATAGTTGGTTAGCATAATATAGGATATCTTATTATTGCTTGGGTTCTAGTTATCATTTTACTTTCCAACTTTTACCAAATCAAAAGGCTATTTCAAGGAACCATAAGATCTCCTTCTTAAAGTAGTTTATTATTAAGAGAGTGTCTTTTACCTATGTTTTTATAAAACAATGTTATCAAAGAAACTACTCTATCATGAACTACAACAAAAACCTTGAAATAAAAACCTTTTCTAATGCTAAGGTTGATAAACTAGGCATCGAAAATGAGTATAGGATAATACATCGTTAGAAATCAAAATGCTACATTATTTTAATGATTTTTATTTTGATTTGTAATAATTTAATTGTAGATTAGGAATTGCATAAAGGACTATTGAAATTCTACCCACAAGGATGGAAAAATGTTGAAGAACACGTGGAGGATCAAAACCATTGGTTAAGTTGACTTTCGTCTTGCCCTAATCTTCATTTTGCTAAGAGCAAGGGTTTCTTCGACTACTGCAGCTGAGCTGCGAGCTTGTGGCCGCCATGACCCTGTAAACACTTCTGATTTGCAAGTTGTATTCTGACCAATACACTGTGAGGTGGTTTCTGTGAGGACATAAGGTGGTTCTTCGATGTTTAAAGATTGTTGTAGTGTACTGTGAGTGTAGAAAATGTTTTGCTTCATTGATGTTTAAGAGAGAAAACAGTGGATAGAGCTTAAAAAGGATTGTTCTTCGTTCTGGTCGAAGGATTTCTCATTTTCTTTGAATTCGTGACTTAGGGTTTCAGTTGTAGCTACCACATTAATCTTGTCTGGGGTATTACTCTTCCATGTGCCATCGAGCTGCTCCAGCTGGTTACGTCCACGACTTCTCCAAAATGAATTCTTTTCAGGTAACTTCCAATCAAGAGTTATATTTCATGTAAGCTTATAAATTTTCAATACATACAACTCTCCCATTCACGGCCACACAAACCCTGGTAAGCCCCGGTTGAACTGAGAGTTTTCTCCTGCATTGCGATGTGGTGGTCGGAATGATATGAATCTCCATTGTTGGTTGTAAACTTGGTTTGGATTTACTACTAGGTTAAAGTTATTTGTTGTATATGTTTTTAACTATTTTAAAACCTTAGAGTTTTATAAAAGAAACAGTTTTAAGGCTAAGCAGCCGAAACTTAAGGTTTTTTTGACAGAGCCCTTACAACCTAAGAAGATGTAAAAACTTGATGTTTTTCCCATTTGGATTAAGCTGTGATGATAGTGCTTCGACCACTGTCTTACTCAATGAGACTTGTAAAATAGATATAAGGTTTTTAACTTCTAAGGAAAAGTAATGGTTACTGTTTCGTTCTACTGTTTTGTATAGTTTAATTTTGAACAGGCACAAGCCTCGGCCGATATTTATAAAAGGCCATTATACTTATTTTATTTTTTTCTATCAAATTGTTACCATGTTATTTAATTTGATATCATGTAATTTAAATGATTTACAGTAATTTATACTATTGGAACTTTTATAGTGTTATTGAGGGAATTAAGTACTCTGTTTTCACTCAGTATGGTTATTATTTTTGGATACCCTACAGTTCTATAATAAGATAGATTTTACAGGAATAATTTTAGTTCTATTTCTATTTTTACTTTTAACAATTATTATTTACACCTCTTAAAATTCTCTGTTAAGAGCAAGAATATACAATACTGTATACAAAAATTAAACCTATCTTTCGTAAACCCTAGTTAAATTCTTTGAGGTTTACAATAAAACATCTATTTTCAATACAGAATGCAAATATGAACTTGGAATAAATTATTATAAAGACCTATGAAGTATTATCTAGGTTCAAATCCTAAATACTATTTTTCTATCCCTTTGTATGTTTATTATACTTTATTTATTGTGTTTATAATAAATATTAATACTAGTAATAATTCTGCAATTTATATAACAACTAGTGATTAATATATAATCTATTATTTTCCTGTAATTAGAAAGTACAGTTACTTTCAGTAGATAGAGCAAGTACAGCTAAAATTTCTGTAAATAAATCATATAAATCAATAAAAGAAATCAGTTGCATTTTTTATTCAGAGTTGATAAACAAATCATCACATCTACTTATTCAACCAACTGTACTAGAGTACTGCCTATATAAGCGTGGAAAAATGCAGTGTGGTAATTTATTTCTATTCACTTTCATTTAGTAATGTCCTTACTGCTTTAAATATAATCTACAAATATCTAATTTTTATCAATAAACAATGCTCTTTACTTCATGAACCCTAATAAAACAATAGCATGCATATCTTTGAAAAAATAGTAATCATTTTTTGAAAACAGTAAATAAATTATAAATAAGCCTAAACAAATAAAAACCTGTAAAATGATGAGGTGATGACATCTTAAGGAGGTTGTTCCTCCCAACCAACTCCTGGAGAAAGCCTAGTCTACACTTTCTCAGAACCCCTGAGCCTGTGTTTTGGTCCTCCTGGTAGAGTACTGGGTGAAGGATGTATCCTTAAGACCTTTTGTCACCTGACTGGTCAAATTACAAAAGTAGTTCAACCCTACTTACAGTAGTAAGAACTTCATACTAAATAGTTGCATAAGTTCAGTCCTTAGTAGTTAACTCCTCAAACTCACTTCAATAAGTCCCCTCCATCAAATTTATCATGTGCACTTCATTCACACTGAATGATCACAATTCCAGAATGAGAAGCCTCAGCTGTCTTCAATGGGAATTTTTATCTCCATGCCTAGGTCTTCTGGGTCAATTTTTACTAAATGAGCCACCTGCTCCAATTCCACTTTCTTAGGGAATTATGACCACAATTATAGGGAAGTTGGCACCCGCAACAGTTAGAAGTAGTTTGAGGATGCTGCCACTTGTCACTATACTTTCCACCCAGTCTCCTCCACCAACTGACCAGTTAAGAGTCATTTAAAAGCTACCCTAAGCTGTTGTCTCATCATTTATTTATTTATTAATAAAATATTTTGAAATACATTAATTATCCTTGACCCCACTTGGTCATCAATTACAAACTTAGCATAAAATATAACATAATGTTCCTCAATAACATTAAATTGTTTTGCAAATTGGTGCATTTGGCATACACACCCCCTTAATTTATAACGTCATCCTCGATATTATTTATTCCTCGTCCTCAGTGTTCCCCTGAAATATAATTGGATATGCATCCCGCATATGACTTTCCAATTCCCAGGTGGCTTCTTTTGGACTAAGGTGCTTCCATTGCACCTTCACCTGACCAATGGTGCGATTCTGAAGCGAGATCTCACTCCTTTCAAGGATACAATCTGGTTCCACCAAGAAAATCTCCTTCGGGTTCCACCTGCACATCATTCCAAATAATAACATGAGTAGCATTATGTACATATTTTTTTAATACAGAAATATGAAAAACATTATGAACTCTTAGATTTGGTGGTAGAGCTAAATGATATGTTACATGTCCTATCCTAGACAGTATTTCAAAAGGACCACAATATCAGGGTGCTAGCTTAGCACAACTACCTAACCTCAGAAAAATCTTTTTAGGTCTCACCTTGATAGAAACATAAACATGTTCACCTACCTGGAACTCCTTTGGAGTTCGTTTAATATCTTCTTGGATTTTCTGTCGATCTTGCGCAATTTTTGTAATGCCCCATTTTGGATTTACCTTCATGACCACCATTGCTTGTTTGTATTTTTATTATGGTGGAACTTCATGAGTATGACTTGCAGTTATATATTTAATTTGTTTTCGTTCATGAAATGTGAAAAATAAGATGTGCTATGAAGATGTCGTATAATGATGTAATTGACTGGATTATTATATGATGTGTGTACCTATGATGAATTAAATTATTACACGAAAGAATGATAAGGATGATGATGTGGATCGATTGATTGTCAAGTAGAATTACTTGTTGTACATGTGTATTTGTGAAGTACTAACCCACATGACATTGACGCTATTTGATGGTTTAATACTTGGTATGACACATGGAATAGTAACTTGTTATGATGTAAACCTTAGTAACCAAAATGATGATACGATGACACAATCTAATAATCCCGATAGCAGCAAAGTATGAATTGATAGGGCATAAGCCGACTATGTTGAGAGGGTTGGATGTGTTTCCCACCCTAGGTCACTATGATACTCGAGGTCATGGGAAGGAAGTGCTAAGACACGCTCCCCAATTTGTTGCGATGATGACGGTCGAATGCCTGTTAGGAGAGGCTAGGTCCGCTAGTTAGCCAACGCTACCGCTCTCAGGTTCTATGTGGTCAGGCAAGTATAGCTCGCACCCACTTTGTACTAGAAGAGGAAGGAAAGGGAGGATGTGGATGTAGGTTAGGATGGGAGGATATGATAGTTAGTATTGTTGACAGTGGGGTGTTTCCTCGTATCGATTTAGTGGTAGTAGGTACCTGTCTTGTTTGACCAATTAAGTTATTAAGAACACAAATATAAGATATGGAACTATAAATGGGAGTAACCATTAAATAACTGAGAATGTAAAAGAAAGTACCTTATATATGTATACTGTCCTGCTTGTGTAAAGGATTATTAGTATTAGTTAGCATTTATGCATATGGAAGATAATGTATGTTATAGTACATGTTCGACCTGTGCATGTACTAGCCATGCATGCACACCTTGCACATGCACACTAGTATCGTTATAAAAATACTTAACATGTTGAATAATTGGATCAGTTGTAATAAGTAAATATGTTAATGATGCGTTAATTAAATTCAAGCAATCACTGTTAAGTTACTGGATATGTGTAAAACAAGTCAATTAAGCTATTAATTAATTATATGTAAAGATTGTAGTAAGCAATTAAGATAAGTGTCGTTGATAAGCGTTAACGTGGGAAAATGGTACTATTTAATTGTTAATCTTGATTAATTAAGCCATTAAACATACTTTGTTTTATCGACAAAAGTGTATTAGGATACTTAACAATTAAACAAATAAATGTTGATATTATTATTTACCGCCAAATATTGTTATTGTTAATTATGATAATAAATTAGTAATATAATTATTATTATGTTTATTATTAAACTAAAAATTACTATTAATAATCTGTCCATTGTGAAGAATCATGAGTGAAACTTCTATATTTCTCCATTACTAAGTTAAAAACTATAAAGGCGGTTCATCAAGGGGTATTATTAATTTATCAAACTTATTATTAAGTTATTAAAAATATAAATTATTAATTTACTCAATAAAAGGAGTAAGTTAAGATAGGCTTATTCAAATATGTATATATTAATTAAGTGTTTCCATGTGAGACAAATGATATAAATTAAATAGTAATTATGTTGATCCAAAATGATGGTTGGATTAAATTATAAAATTAATTTACATAAAGCTACCATATTTTATTCCTAGATTATTTAAACCTTAAATGCAAATCATAATATCATTTATGGTGTTTAGGTTGAATAAGTAAATGGACACGTAATAAACCTCATCATCATTGAGTTGGTATTTATATTTTATCCTAAAAATATTAAAGAAGAAGCGGTGGTAATTTATAGGATTTAACTTATCGTGCAACTTAATATAAAAAGGCATTATTATCTTGTGCAGTAAAATAGACAAAATGAAGTGAGCAATTAATCATTTGACTTCCCGAGAGGACGAGAAATCCTAGAATTAATGTTACAATTATCTTACCCTTGGTTAGTGTGATTATATTAATGGTTTAGAATCCCAAAAGGGGAGGCTAAGGTGGTGGAGTAAGATGGAAGGCTAATGAAGGTGAAAATTAGTATATAGGTAAGAGTTTGGGGGATTGTTCGGGGGATGGTTTTTTTTTGTGAGGGAAGAATGTGATAGAGGATTTTAAGGAGAAGGAAGGAAAACTGAGGAGGGGGTTAACTCGGGTATTGAGGAGGTGAGAAACTAAAACCAGGAATGGAAATTGAACCATGGAGATCAAACTATGAACTATGGATGGAGGGATCCTAAATTATGGAAGTCTGCTATTGGTATTATCGGATTATGGGCTCGGGGGCTAGGAAATCCATCGATTTCCTAGGGCCAGCATGATGAGCTGGTTGGCAGGGTGGTTTATCTAGTTGGATGCTAAGGTTTTCAGCAAAGACAAACTTCAGGAGCATCAAGAAGCCTATCCTAGTGCAATCTAGAAAACAGGTATTCTACTTGAGCAAAACTCTCTAAATTTCAGTATTGAAGGAAAAATGTCTTTCATTTAGTTTAATTCCTAATGACGATGTTAGAATTATGAACCAAATGAAAATACCATGTTATGAGAAATATCGTGAAAATTTAAACCTATACTTATGCACAGATATTTAAACTAAATTAAATAGGAAAATTTTGATAAAAAAAAAACATGATAAACAATAACTAAATTCTGGTATTATCTTCACAAAGTAGCGCTTGAAAAGCTATATAGATACAAGTAGAAAATGACAAGGACTTAAGTTCCCATATTGAAATGATAGGCACTACAATTTTCAAGTTACCTTGTACTTGTCTTACAATTAGCTCCATCTCCTTTAATAATTCAGGTCCTAATACTAACCTATCCACTAGATTACTCCAAGAGATGGGGGTATTGCATTTCCTTCCATACAGAATTTCAAAAGGACTATATCTAGCTGAAGCTTGGTAATGATTATTGTAAACAAATTCTACCAGGTGTAAATAATCTTCCCATTTACCTGGTTGCTCCTTTACATACATTCTGAGTAGATCCTCCAATACCTGGTTTAGTATTTTAGTCTGTCCATCAGTTTGAGGATGGAAAGAGGTGCTAAAGTTTAATGTAGTATTTAACCCTTTAAACAAAGATTTGCAAAAGTTGCATGTAAACTTCTGGTCTCAATCTGAAATTATCACCTTTGGTATTCCATGCAACCGAAAAATTTGTTTTAAGAAAATATCAGCAATATTTGCAGCTTTATAAATAGTGTTTACAGGTATAAAATGGGCTGCTTTACTCAATTTATCAAAAACTACCATTATTGAAAAATTTAATTGCTGATTTCTAGGTAGTCCCGTGATAAAAATCAAGGCTAATTATCTCCCATTTCCAGCTAGGAATAGGAAATGGCTGAAGTAGCCCAGTTGGATGTTGATGTTTAGTTTTTACTTACTGACATTCGAAGCACCTAGCAATGTATTCTGCCAATTCATTTTTCATGTTTCGCCAGAAATAATCCTTTCTTAGCATGGTTATGGTTTTCTGATAACCAGGATGCCCTGAATAAGGATTTTTATGAACTTAATTTAAAATTAACAGCTTAATATTAGGTACATAGGTACGTAAAATCTATCTTTATACAATAATAATCCTTTTTCATTCAAGTTGTATCATGTACTTAGACTTTCTATTAAATTTTCTCTTACTTTTGCTTGTAATTTTCGATAATTTTCATCTTGTTCTATTCCATCTTCTAGCTGTTCTTCCAAGTCTGTCTTATAAGTGTTGATGGCTGCTGTAAAATTCAACTTTGCATTTCTACTTAATGCATCAGCAACCTTATTCTCCTTTCCTTTAATATGTTGAATTTCAAAATAATATTCACTAAGAAAAGCTAGCCACCTAGCTTTCCTAGCAGTCAAGTTAGGTTGATCCAATAGATATTTCAATCCTTCATTATCTATCATCAATATAAACTTTCTTCCGATTAAATGATGATGCCAAATTTTTAAGGCATGTATGATAGCAGCTAATTCTAAGTCATAGGTCGCATAATTTTTCTCATGAACCTTTAGCTTCCTAGACTCATAAGCAATGACGTGTCCTTCCTGAGTTAACTCTCCACTTAAACCGTCATTGCATGCGTCAGTACATACTATAAAATCTTTATTAGGGTCATCAATTCTTAGAATTGGTGCGGTGGTTAATAATGTTTTTAACTTTTTAAAACTGTCTTCACACTTCTGATTCCAATAAAATTTCTTCCCTTTTTTTCTGCAAAGAGGTTATATGATTTGCAATTGTTGAAAACCCTTGGATGAATCTCCGATAATAACCAGTAATCCCCATGAATGATCGGACGTCAGTTACGTCTTTCGGGACTGGCCAATCCTCGATTGCCTTTATCTTTTCGGGGTCAATAGAAATTCCTTCTTTAGTCACCACATGACCCAAATACTGAATTTTATCTTTAAATAAATCACATTTACTAGCATATAGTTGATGTTCTTGTAACTCTTGTAAGACAATTTTTAAGTGTTCTTTATGTTCCTCTTCAGACTTTCAGTAAATTAACATGTCATCAATAAATACGACTACAAATTTATCCAGATATTTGTGCATTACATTATTCATCGGACACATAAAAATAGCTGGGGCATTAGTAAGCCCAAATGGCATAACGACAAACTCATAATGACCATACCGAGTCCTAAAAGTTGTTTTAAAGATGTCTTCATCCTTGATTCGAACCTGGTGGTATCCAAATCATAAATCAATCTTTGAGAACACCGTTGCTCCACGTATCTGATCAAACAGATCATCTATGCAGGCTAATGGGTATCTATTCCTGATAGTCATTTTATTTAGTTTATGTTAATCTATACACAGTCGCAAAGTTCCATCCTTCTTCTTAACAAAGATGGCAGGTGCCCCCCAGGGAGACACACTGGGTCTAATGTAATTTTTATCAATGAGCTCTTTTAACTACGTCTTAAGTTCATTTAATTCTAGTATATTCATCCGAGTTAGGAACTGCACCAGGTACCAGCTCAATAGTAAAATCTAATTCCCATTTCGGAGGCAGTCCCAAAATTTATTCCGGAAATACATCAAAATATTCCCTTAGAATTGGAATATCTTCCAATTTTAATTTATCTCTGTTATTAGTGTTTTCTTCATTAATTACTTTTACAGTAAAATCTTTACAACCCATCCTAACAGCTCTCTTAAGCTGCAAAGCAGAAATCTGCCTTATGGCTATTTTCCTAGGGATTCATTTTATATTTATTAAATTCCCATCATTTTTTATGCAAGTGATGGTTTTATCAAAGCAATTTAGGACCACCCTATACTATTATAACCAATCCATACCAATTAACATATCATATGAACCTAAAGGTAACACATTGAGCTTAACAAAGGTTTCAAACTGATCCATAGTTACTGCACAATTCTTAACAAAGCTAATTACTTTCCTCTTTGCACCAGTAGCTAGCTGAACTAACCATGATCTTGCAAATTTTTCAATTGAAAGCTTACACTTTTCTACTAAATTTGGAGAAATATAACTTAAACTAGCTCATGGATCAATGAAAATAGATATATGTATTTGATTTATCTTACCTTCCACTTCCACCACGAAAGTTTGATAATCTGCTTGTCTATTCTCCAATACTGCGTTGATCTTGGGCATTCTCCTCGCTAGATCACCAACAGTCATCTCCTTTTGTATTGTATGTATATTGCTGACAATCTTCTTCCGATTGGGGAAAACTGATGCATAATGCACACCATTACATTCCCAACACTTTATGGGTTCCTTTCGTTCAAAATTCTTTGTATAGTTACTATGGTTGTTAGCATATTCTTTATTCCTTTGATTATCTGGATTGATCTGTAAATTATTTTTGTTCCCTTAGAAATTTCTAATAGGAAAAGTTTTGGTATTACTATTCTTAAAATTTCGGTTAGATACAAAACCTTTCTTTTTCTGTTCAAAGTTATTATTTCTTTTGGCCTTCTAGCTGGTCATACTTTCCTTTTTACGTTCTGTTCATAACATAAATTTTCTTTTCTCAAATTGCTTCTTCTAAAGTTGTCGAATTGTCATACTCAATTCTGTCTTTTGTATGATAAGGTAAAGAGTTGAGAAACCGTTGTATCTTAGGTTTCTCATCCACAATATATGGCACATACCTCAGTAGACTTAGAAATTTACTATTTAGTTCTTTCATATTCATTGTTCCGAGTTTTAGCTCATAAAATTCTTTAGCCCTTTCCTCATAATACTATTCAAATAAAAATTTCTTCTTGAAATATTTCTTAAATGTACTCCAATTAATATTTTTCTCCATTATACCTTTTACTCTTTTTAAGTCCTGCCACCAAATATCTGCTTTCCCTGTAAGATTATAAATAGCCATCCTGGCCTTCAGTTAATTAGAGTAGTTATAAATTTGGAAGTATTTCTTCATCCCGGACAGCCAAGATTATGCTTCTTTCCCCTTCTTAGTTTCTCCATTAAAGGTTGGTGGCTTGATTTTCTTAAATTCCCCAGAGATTTCTTCGTAAGGTTTAAACTTTCTCTTCCTAGTATGGTGATTATCTTCACAACTGTCACTAGTATATTGGAAGTTTTGTCTATGTGAATCTCCATACACTTCAGATGATGAGCTACTTTCGATTTTAATTTGTTTAGTCTTTTTATCTTTATGCAGATAACCCATATCTTCAGACTTAGTTCTTTTATCTTCTTCCTCAGTATGAAATATTTCCATCAAAATCTAATTTAGCTCCTCCTGGGCTCTCAGAATTCTCTCATTTTCTTTTTTAAATGATTCCATTTCTATTTTTAGTTCCTTAACTGTTCGTAGTAGTTCGGAATAATTATTAGTTATTTATTCTTGTATAGGTTCTCTTTGAAAGTTATTTTGTTTAGTGTAAGGAGACTCCTCATCGGCATATTCTTCCAATCTATCCATACCTATGATTAACTCAGAAAACAAAATTCTCTGGGAATATCATTCAAAGAAAAATAACATCAGTATTTTGTTTAAATTTACTATTCCACATATGCAAGTTGAGCCACATTCAGGCCTAATGTCTGAACCTTATGCTCTGATACCACATGTAATAACTCAAAAATGCATAAAAATTTAAATTTTTTCATGTGACATAAAATGTCAAATGTTAATGCTAATGTACCACTAACTGTTAGCAGATAATAAAATAGTTTGTAAGAGAAGCAAAGATTATTTCTTATAAGTTTTTGTATAGCTTAGAGACTTATGTTTAAAAGTTGTGTTAGCACTATTTTCAACTTAGCAGTTGTATTATTCTAGAAAGTAGAAAAGAAATTTGTATTTTACTGATGCTAAGTATACTATTGTTTTCTTTTGTCAAGTAGGGAAAGTTTCTTATGTGTGATTGGAGATTACTTAGCTTATAGCTAATACAGTGGGACTGATGGTTCTTTACAAGTTTTAACAGGTAAGTGTATGTTTCAGTTAAATAATAAATATGTTCAGGTCAAGAAGATACTTCTCTAGCGTAAATATGATGCTAGACTTAGAATATTTAAGAACAGTTTGTCTCTGTAAGAGGTAACGTTGATCTTACTTATGTCGTCACAACTCCATAAATATATATACAACAAAACTGCATCTGCATGGGTTTAAATGCATGACCAAAGTACTATGCAAAAGAAGTCAAGTTACTGGCTGATTACGATTAATTCCATGAATACTTGTACTTACCTGCATCCAAATGTTTGGAAGATTAGTCAAAAATTTGGAGTTTAGTTTTGATCATAAGTATATGAATCTTTTGTAAAATACAAAAGAAATACTCTATGTTGATAAATTATAAATCTAGCCTATTTTACTGAAAGAGTTATTTCTAAAAGTTCTTAAGTCCTCACACTCATTAGATGTATATCCCTTTTACCCTTATCTTAGGGTTTATAATTAAATAATTGTCTCATTATATAAACAAAACTATCTCGACTCTTAACTGCTTACTCATTAATTGTATGTTAGAAATTTAATTTAAGACTCCTATATAAGTCTATGGACTGCACATACTTGTAATCTCCAACTACACAATGCATTAAGAGTCATGGACCTGGTTGAAATAATTCTTCTTCTAACTGTTATAGTTTTTACCTTGAAATTATTTTTACTTGTATCTTTCACCTAAATTTCCTCGTGCACCTTTAACTATAAACTATATATTCACACAAGTTTATTTAGTAAAATCTTTGGGATAAGATAGTTGGTTAGCATCATATAGGAGATCTTATTATTGCTTGGGTTCTAGTTACCATTTTACTTTCTATTTTTTACCAAATCAAAAGGCTACTTCAAGGAACCATAAGATCTCCTTCTTAAAGTAGTTTAAATTATTAAGAGAGTGTCTTTTACCTATGTTTTTATAAAAAAATGTTATCAAAGAAACTACTCTATCGTGACCTACAACCAAACCCTTGAAAGAAAAATCTTTTCTTAATGCTAAGGTTGATAAACTAGGCATCGAAAATGAGTATAGGATAATACATCTTTAGAAATCAAAATGCTACATTATTTTAATCATTATTGTTTTGATTTGTAATAATTTAATTGCAAATTAGCAATTGCATAAAGGACTATTGAAATGCTACCCACGAACATGGAAAAATATCGAAGTACACGTGGAGGATCAAAACCATTGGTTAATTTGACTTTGGTCTTGCCCTAATATTAATTTTGCAAACAGCGAGGGTTTCTTCGACTGGTGCGGCCGAGCTATGAGCTCGTGGCCGCCATGACCCTGTAAACACCTTGGATTTGCAAGCTGTCTTCCGACCAAAACACTATGAGCTGGTTTCTGTGAGGACATAAGGTGGTTCTTCGATGTTTAAAGATTGTTGTAGCATAATGTGAGTGTAGAAATTGTTTTGCTTCATTGATGTTTAAGAGAGAAAACCGTGGATAGAGCTTAAAAAGGAGTGTTCTTCGTTTTGATCGAAGGATTTCTTGTTTTCTTCGAATTCGTGACTTAGGGTTTCAGTTGTAGCCAGCACATTAATCTTGTCCATGGTATTACTCTTCTATGTGCCATCGAGCTACTCTAGCTGCTTGCATCCACGACTTCTCCAAAACGATATTCTTGTCAGGTAACTGCCAATCAAGAGTTATACTTCATGTAAGCTTATAAATTTTCAATACATTTAACTGCTATAACTAATACTTGTTTTACTGTGCAGGTTCCTCTCACAACAATTGGGGTTAGCTAAAAGCACAACTCTCCCATTCACGGCCACACAAACCCTGGTAAGCCCTGGTTGAACTAAGGGTTTTCTCCTGCATTGTGATGTGGTGGTCGAAATGATATGAATCTATGCTGCTGGTTGTGAACTCGGTCTGGATTTACTGCTAGGTTAAAGTTATTTGTTGTATTTTTTTAACTATTTTAAAACCTTAGAGGTTTATAAAAGCAACAGTTTTAAGGCTAAGCAGCCAAAACTTAAGGTTTTGTGATAGAGCCCTTACAGCCTGAGAAGATGTAAAAACTTGATGTTTTTCCCATTCGGCTTAAGCCGTGATGATACTGCTTCGACCACTGTCTTACTCAACAAGACTTGTAAAATAGATATAAGTTTTTTTACTTGTAAGGAAAAGTAATGGTTACTAGTTTCTATAGTTTAATTTTGAACAGGCCCAAGCCTCGGCCAATATTTATAGAAGGCCATTATACTTATTTTAATTTTTTCTATCAAATTGTTACAGTGTTATTTAATTTTATATCATGTAATTTAAATGATTTACAGTAATTTATACTATTGGAACTTTTACAGTGTTATTGAGGGAATTAAGTACTTTGTTTTCGCACAGCAAGGTTATTATTTTTGGATACCCTACAATTCTGTAATAAGATAGATTTTACAAGAATAATTTTAGTTCTGTTTCTATTTTTACTTTTAACAATTGTTATTTATAGCTGTTAAAATTCTATGTTAAGAGTAAGAATATACAAGACTATATACAGAAATTAAGCCTATCTTTTGTAAACCCAAGGTAAATTCTTTAAGGTTTATAGTAAAACATCTATTTTCAGTACAGAATGTAAAAATGAACTTGGAATAAATTATTATAAAGACCTATGAAGTATTATCTAGGTTCAAATCCTAAATACTATTTTTATTGTCCCTATATTTGTTTATTATACTTTATTTATTGTGTTTATAATAAATATTAATACTAGTAATAATTCTGTAATTTATATAACTACAAGTGATTAATATATAATCTATTATTTTCCTGTAATTAGATAGTGCAGTTACTTTCAGTAGATAGAGCAAGTACAGCTAAAATTTCTGTAAATAAATCATATAAATCTATAAAAGAAATCATTTGCATTTTTCATTCAGAGTTGATAAACAAATCATCACATCTACTTAATCAACCAACTGTACTAGAGTACTTCCTATACAAGGCGTGGAAAAATACAGTGTGGTAATTTATTTCTCTTCACTTTCATTTAGCAATGTCCCTACTACTTTAATTATAATCTACAAATCTCTAATTTTTATCAATAAACAATGCTCTTTACTTCATGAACCCTAATAAAACAATAACATGCATATCTTTGAAAAACTAGTAATCATTTTTTGAAAACAGTAAATAAATTATAAATAAACCTGAACAAATAGAAACCTATCAAATGATGAGGTGACAACAACTTAAGGAGGTTGTTCCTCCCAACCATCTCCTGGAGAAAGCCTAGTTTGCACTTTCTCAGGACCCCTGAGCTTGTTTCCTGGTCCTCCTGGTAGATTACTGGGTGAAGGATGTATCCTTAACACCTTCTGTCACCTGACTGGTAAAATTACAGCAGTAAGAACTTCATCCTAAATATATGCATAAGTTCAGTCCTCAGCAGTTAACCCCTCAAACCCACTTCAATAAGTCCCCTGCTTACAGCAGTAAGAACTTCATCCTAAATAGCTGCATAAGTTCAGTCCTCAGCAGTTAACCCCTCAAACCCACTTCAATAAGTCCCCTCCATCGAATTTCTCATGTGCACTTCATTCACACTAAATGATCACAATTCCAAAATGAGCATCCTTAGCTATCTTCAATGGGAAGTTTTATCTCCATTCCTAGGTCTTCTGGGTCAATTTATGCTTAATGAGCCACTTGCTCCAATTCCACTTTCTTGGGGAATTATGACCACAATTATAGGGAAGTTGCCACCTGCAACAGTTAGAACTAGTTTTAGGATGCTACCACTTGTCAGTATACTCTCCACCTAGTATCCTCCACCAAGTGACCAGTTAACACTCATTTAACAGCTTCCCTAAGCTGTTGTCTCATCATTTATTTATTTATTAATCAAATATTCTGAAATACGTTAATTATCCTTGACCCCACTTGGTCATCAATTACAAACTTAGCATAAAATATAACATAATGTTCCTCAATAACATTAAATTGTTTTGCAANATACCATACTTTCCCACCCTCAAAATTAAGAGTACATTATATAATGATGAATTCAAAGACCTTTTTACTCTACCATACCTTTCCTCAAAGGAGTAAGCTTCTCGATAACTTTAGCAAATTCCTTGTTTTTTAAATCCTTCCTACCTAAGAAGGATATTCATTCAATATTAAATTCTTGTGTTTGGTTTTATTATCAATAATTCATGATTATGATATTAAATTATTTTAAGCTTAAAATGAATAAAGTCTGAAGCTTTGAATAACTAAAAAACAAATGTTTTCAAAAACATTCTACCATGTTACTTTCAATTTCATATGATTGATATTTTTATTCACATAAAAGGTTTTCTTAGAATTTCAACCACATTTATCCCATTTTTCAAAATTAAAAACCACCCAATTTATGTAATAACACAACCATCATAATAAGACATTCTAAACTAGTATTTTCACATTGTGTTGAATAAATAAATTTCAAAATGTGTATCTTGTTCAAGAAGAGGCCTTATTCATGAACTAAGGCCCTCCTTCAATTATTGTTTTACTTAGAAGAACCACATATCTTTATGAATAGGGATAGCTCAAAATTACCAAATGGGTATTCTAAGATTGTTACAAACCTTTAAACACTACAAACTAAACCATAAGAATTGAGGTTAAATCTTCATTTGTTGTGGTCATCGTGTTGAGAGTGAACATTAGAGATATTGAGTCACTTTCCAAGGGCACACGTATTTAGAGGTTTACATCCTTCTTAAAACTCATTAAGAGAACGAAATGAGGTCCTTAGGCAATATAGAGGTGAGGGCCAATTAATTCAAATATGAGGATGGGGATATGAGCATTAAAAAAAAGTGGTTAACCTTGATAAGTGGACTTATGTTTTCTCTATTAAATAGATTTATTATTAGTGTGTATAATGTTTTTAAATGTATCTTGAAGTGTATATTAATGTAACTTTGGGATTGTATGTTACTTAAAGGGTGTGATTTGAATTTGGGGTGTATGGTTGCATTTAATTTGTGGTTATTACTCGTAACTACTACATGAATCTAACTTATTTATGGAAGAGCATAATTATAATCATTATATTGATTAGGTTTTTTAATTAAATTGAGATTTTGTTTTATTATATACAATCGATAAAAAAAGTTTAGTAAATCCAAGTTATTAGAAGGAAATTGAAGTAATATACCCCATTAATATGCTTCTTATGATACAGGGAGGCAGGTGTGGGTGGGATCATCTTTGATCCCGGAGAAAATATAGTGTCATCTTATGCTTATGGAATTGGTTGAAAAACCGACAATGAAGCTCAATGGCTTGCGCTCTTCTTCAGAATGAATCATGCAATGCAAATCAATATCTCCAAAATCATTATTCTATGAGACTCTAAGCAAGTAATCTACAAAATGAATAATGGCTAATGCAAAGGAGTGGTCAAAATAAAAAGAATATACGAGTGCATTCGTCAATTCCAGGGATACTTTTAGGGGCGAATTTTAGCCCAGTGGGCTATTTTTCCATGTTTTTCTCCCAAAAAAGATTCGCCATTTTGCATTTTTTAAAGCCCTGTTTCGCCCAATTTTGATGGGGTAAAATTTTTTCACCCTAAAAATTGCCAAATAATTATATAAACGATATAAAATCCTTGGAAATTAAAATATTTTTGAAAAATATCACCAATCAGTTTATAGTTGGTGTTTTAAGAATTGGTAATATTCTCCAACATTTATACACTTCTAAATAAGTATGGTTCCTTAAATCATCCCTGGTCAATTCACTGCAAAATATCAAATCTTCTATCTCCACATCCTCCGAGGAAACAATTTAGAGGTTGATAAGCTGGCAAACCAAAGTGCCATGCTAAAAATTGGATCAACCAAGGTGAAGGGAAACTTAAACAATATTTTTATGTCCCCTATGAATTTTTGTTTGATAAAAAGGTTCCAATGGTGGTTAAAACCCAACACAAGAACCCCACTCATGCGTTATGTGCCAAGCATGGGAGATGTGAACATTCGAGAAGGGAGAATATCCTCCTCTTTCTGGCGATATGCCAATCAACAGAAAACATGGTTGTCAGCACCCATCTGTCCTCACATAGCCCATGTGACAGACTTAAATGCAAACTCTACTTTGTGCATATGGATTGGAATTCTTGCACGAACCCAAGACAACATCCAAATGAAGCATCCTTCAACTCCCAACGCTCATTATGCTCTTGCTCCATCGAGAGCTGAACTTGTTTCTGTCGGTGCAGAGAAGGATCCCTTCGGTGCAGAAAGCATTATCCCTGGTATTGTAGTTGCTAGAGCTGCAACAGGTATCGGTAAAATAGTAGAAGGGTATAATTGCAGCGTGAGAGAGTTTTCCTTTGGTTATGTGAACCGGTCATCTTGAGCAGTTTCTGGAAATATTGGTTCAGTGTATGGTCCTTCTTCTGGCGTAGAGAATTGGTTGACTGGTGTAGACTCGCCCTTCGAAGTTTCTTGCTCTCTCTTCTTGGAGCCCCTAAGCATCTCAGGCATAGATTCCTTTCCCAGTCCTCAAGCAAAAGACCTCGCACCATTCTCAGCTCTGATTTCATTCCAGAAATAAATGGCAGACAAGGAAGTTACTCTGGAAAACCTCTAGAATTCTCTCAAGGATATCAAAAAACATTTAAGATAGATCTATGACATATTGAATATAAGTATAACTGAATCAAGCAAAACAGCGGATTGGATGTCCCATCATATTGAAAATCAAGATACCTGAATTGAAGACAATCACCGAGATATGTATGATTTAATGGGAAATATAGGTTATATGAAGGATGACTTGCAGAAGTTGGTCAATATGAACCAAAGCAGCCACTTTCATTACTACCCTTCCATAGATCAAGCAATGGAGGAAGCCTTTATGGTTTAGCCAGTCAAAGACCCAAAAGGAAAGAAGCAGAAGTAAATTTGGATTAATGGGCATTTTATGTTATTTTGCATTTTTTGTTTTAGGTGTCTATGCCTGAATCTACCCTTCAAAGGGTTACATAAGTTTACTTTGGCTTAGTTGCAAGTTCAGACTCTAGTTATCAGCTCAAACATTTCTGTAATTTTGGGTTTTAACAGTACTCTATGCAGGTCTGAGACATCCTATTTTGTATGCTTGGTTGGGTACAACTTTTTTTAATTAATATAATATCTTCAAGGTTTATGTTAAATATATATATATATGGTTAATATACCTAGTACTATTTTGATGGAAAATAAATAAAAATTAATGTGTTATATATCAATGTATTTTAAAAGTTAAAATTGATTTATTGTTTAAAGTTATCTCAAACTTCTATTTAATTGTAAAAATCTAATGACATAAAGAATTAGGATTCTCATCCAATTAGATTTCCACAAAGAATTAGAATTCCCATCCATTTAGATTTCCATAAAAAATTTCATGATTGAGGTTGATTTAAAATTGGGTAAAATTTTAAGGACATTTTTTCACCATATACAGATCTTGGATCATAGTAAAACAATGTGGATCCTTAAAAAAATGATGATTAATTTTTAATTTGATAGGTTGACATGAATTTTTTTAATTATTTTTTATTTTTGCTAATATTAAATTAAGTTACAACATCTCTCACATATTAAGTTGTACAATACCTTGCTATTATGGAGAACAATAAAAAGCATTTCAATTATATCTAATAATTACCACTACAAGAAAAATGACATTTTAGGCTCACAATAGCACCACTATTTGTGAAGGATTAAGAAAATCCCCAATTTTCAAATAGTGGTGCTAAAGTGGAGATAATGTAGGGATGTGAATGTGGTGCTAAATTTTATGGTGTAAAATTGAAGTTTGTAGAAAATGTTAATTTTAATGATAAATAATCACGTGGCATTCCAATGTGTATGGTGCAAACCACCAAAACCAATCCTAGGTGGATTGAAATTTTGTGGTGCAAAACACCAAAACTCATCCTAAATGGATTGAATTTTTGTGGTGAAAAATACCAAATTAAAATTAACAAAATAACAAATAATTAGAAAAAACAAAAAGGAAACTATGCCACATTAGCATTGTTGTGTCATTATGGGTTTTAAAAAAATATTATTATCATTATGTTGAGGCCTGGAAAATCGTAGGCAGCAACAACAAGGGATTCTCCCCAGTCAATGTTCCCAACTAGCCCGTGATTGTTTGGTGTAGGGAATCCATCCGGTTTGCGGTCTGGCTACCGTAGGTCAAGTAACAAAACCAAAGGTTTTACCGGTTGCGGTCCGGTCCACCGTATATATTTTTGTATTTTTGACTTAAAGTATGATATGCACGTGCCTAATTAACATGCAGGGTGATAAAGGACGCAAGGAGTAGTCACAAAGTGATGCGCAGGTTCTTACCTTTCGTCTTAGAACTCACAAGCATCTAAATCACATACACAGTAATAAAGTAAATCTAACTATCTACCTATCCCCGGGGAGCCAAAATGTAACTTATTAATGAGTAATGTATATTTTACATGCATTATAAAGAGAAATTACAGAGAGTTGATATTCTTTCCCACAACACATGAACAATTAAAGATATTTAGACAATCAGGTAGCCAATTGCTTATGAACAACATTCATTACTCATGGTGGTAATTTCATAGAATAAACCAGAAATCATTCAAACAAGAAAATAGGCCCTAAAAGTTAGAACGATCTCACAATTAATGGACAAAAAGATGGAAAAACGAAATAGTTCATCTTCCACCAATCCATAGCATAACATTTGAACATCCCACCAAACTTTCTCCGACAGGCAAACAATAATTCTTTATTGCAAAAAAAAGTAGTTCTTCTTACAATATCTCTTTACTTGTCTAACTGGGAAAAAGGCCCTTCTTTCTTCTAAGTCCACTAAATTTATACAAAAAGAATAAGACTATTGGGCTGCCCATAAATAACTCTTGGGCTTCCCCAACTCTTCGCCTCCCAAAATTTTGCTTTCACTAAGTGTTTACAAAATTGCAACATATTACAAAAATGGACAAATATTCACGAGGAGGGCCCCGCTTGACTATTTAGAAATTTCTTCCACGTTGAGGCCTCCGAAGTGATACTTTCAAATTCAAAAGGTTCTAAAAAATGAATATTTATCTCGAATTTTGCATCCTAGTTCTTGATGGCTTCAATTCTGGCTGCATTCAAACGAAGCTGATCTTCTAATAGCTGCACACTGACTACGGAATGATCTACCTCATTCCTTAAGGTCTGGTCATCGAGAGCTTTAATGTGTTGTATTTTCCTTTCCTCTTCTTGGTACCTTTTCTGCAAAATTTCCACAAACAAGTTGTGGTCCGGAAAAGAATATATTCTCTGTTCAGCTTCTACTTGGCATCGGTTATAAGTAATCAGGAGCCTTCTAAAGAATTCTGTACATGCCCCTTTTGTCTTTCTAACAACCTTCTTGAATTCCTTGGCTGTTCTAATGGCAAACTCCAATAAGTCGTAGTCCTTCCTAAGGGCCTGTCGATCTTTTGAGGGCAGCTCTGCAGGAACTTCTTCATTGTTTTCTAGTCTTGCCATCCTTGCTGTCAGGACTTCCAGGATGTCTTGAGATCTGTCAACAAAATATGAGGAGGTCTCCAAAATTTCCTCCAACCGACCATCTATTTGCAAAACCCTGCATCTTTCCTCTTCTATGGCCGTCTGCAACTGAAGCATCTTGACTTTCTGTGCCAGCACATGTTCCCTGAAAGGTTGGAGATTAACCTGTTGTTCTTTGGCTTCCTCCAAAGCTGTTGTGAGAGAGGTAACCTGCTCTTGAAGTTTTGTCTCTTGTTCTTGAGATTGCCTCTTATTTGCCTCCAAGGTGGTCTTTTACAGCTCCAGATCCTCTATCTTTCCTAGCAGTTGTTCTTTCTCCGCCCTCAATTCTTGATATTCTTGTTGTATTTTCTCCAAACACTCCTGGGCAGTCTCCATAGATCTTCTCTCTACTTGGAGAACCTAAAGTTCATCCTTTGAATACTTTATCTCCTTTTGCACGTCTTCAAATTTCCTCTTTAACTTATTGTTTTCTTCTCTTTCCTTTCTTAGTGTGTCTTTTAGTTGAGAAGAAGACTTTTTAGACTGCTCCAGATCTGTCATTATTTTATCTACATTGTCCTCTGAAGTGTGGATCAATGCAGCCCTTGCTCTAATAGTGAATCTGGGGTCTCTGTCTGTTCCATATACAATGGTCGTATCAGTTATCATCTTACCGGACAGGCCCCCTGTTTCAACCTTCTTCTCCATTCTTTTGACTATCCTTTTCCTTTCTTTATCATAGAAGATAGTGTTAAAATCAGGGACCTCTTCCCCTATCTTTTGTTCAGAGGGGACTAGTCTAAGGGTGGGGGCCATAGACTGTCCAGGTGTGTTGACAGCAGGTACTTCAGGGTCTTGAACATCGGTGTTCTCCACATCCTGGGTCTGAATGCCTGCTATGTCAGAGGCTGACTATTTTGTCACTGTTTGGGTCAGCTTCATCCTCTCTGCCTCCTGTTTCTGCAGCTCCTCATCCAACTTCCTTCTTCTTTCTTCTTCTTTGATCTTGGCATCTTCTTCTTCTTTTCTGGCTGCCTCTTGTGCAGCTCTTCTTTTCTCTTCCTCTTCTCCCTTCAACCACCCTTCGGCTTCTTGGGCTAACCTTTGGGCTTCTTCGTTTCTTTTCCTGGTTTCCTCATCGGCCTTTTCTTGCTCATCCTGCCCCTTTCCACCTTTGGTGGTGATCTTCTTTTTAAACCTTTTCCTCAAGGCTGTTATGTTTAATGCACTGCGAAAAATGGACTCTTCTCTGTCCCAGTGGTGAGTGTATTCAAAATGGACGTTGGCCTCTTTCCAATGCTCAGCAACCTTATTGTGGGAGTCATTCCTGTGGAAGGGAATTTCCCCAAAATGAAACTTTTCCAACTCCTCCACGAATTCATCGGCCTTCTTTACCCTAGTAAACTTATAACTCCCCAACCTGAAAGGCAACGGAGTATATGCATCCTTCTTATGTTCAAATAAAAAGATTCCTATGCCATCTAGGAAGTTTGCCTAACTACCTCTTTGTGAATTATATAGTTTGTGGCATACTTAGGCAGTAGGGAGGGTGCTCTAGAGCCTCCAAACATTCTCAAATAGAGCCCATCTTCAGTTAGGTAATAATCAGCATACTCTTCAATTACCTGCAATGCCTCTTCCGACATGCAGTCACATTATTTTAAGAAAATAAGAGTATATAATGGCATGATAAAATGTTCACAACCTCCCTGTAGTGACTGTGGTAATTGTGAGCCCACAAGTGGCTTGTATGCGGAGTAAACAGGTATTCTTTCCCGGTCCCAGATGCACCTTAGGCCGGGGAAAGGTTGATTGCATAGTATGCAATCAATGAGTATGGAGCTCATGTAAAATTTCGACCTCTTTTGGGACACTCCTCCCAAAGCTGAGGGCATACAGGCCGAAAGACTATTGGACACTATGTTGGCCCAGTTGAAAATGGTCTCTTGTGTCGTGACATAAAAAATTATTGGCATCTACTCCAATTTGAAGCTTTTTCCATGGGCTCTCCCAAAAATTCTATTGAGCATTAAGGAAATGAACCTGTAAGGGGTTCTTAAGCTTGCGGTGTCATATTCTCTCGTCGGCCTGGTTCTAAAGTTTCTTCCAGGCATTAGCATCCTCTTGAGGGTCTCGACAAGGTCCATCCTGATGTTTCTCAGCCAATCTTCTGTTAAATATATTTGTGCTTCTGGCAAGTGGTAGGCTAGGGCTACATATCCTGGGCTATATGCAGCATAGCCTTGTTTATCAACATTCTCAAGAATCATGGTGGTTACATCTGCCCTGGGCAGAATCCACCCAATCACTTCAGAGCATGGAAAGAGCTCTGGTCTTGTAGCAATCTTCATCAATGAAGACCTTTCTATGTTGGCGTATATGCTTTCTTCCTCAAAACCTGTATCAGGCACCTCTTGGCATGTGATCAACCTGTAGATGTCTCCCCACTGATACTCAGGCTCTATACCAGTTATGCATTTGGAGTATTCATAAATATATTCGGTCTTGGTGATGACTTCGACGTCGGGATCCTCTTCGACAACAGGGGCTTTCTTCTTTTGACGCTTAGACATGTTGGGTTCGGAGGAATCTCCCTGTCACATATAAAATTGTAATTGTTAGGTTATTTCCAGACAAATTGTAGAGATTGAGATAACAATGTAAACGTTTTACCCCATCTGCATTCAACATGATGGAAATTAATCAAATTAAGCAAATATGTTCACACCAATACTTCTGTCTAACACTGAAATCGGCTCAGTCAACAAAGCTCGAGTGGGAAACAAAGTCTACGTTAAATAAAACAACCTCGGGCTCTCTGTGGGTGCCATGACCACTGCGCTACATGGAATGATAGGGGCACTTATTCTAGCCATTCAACGGGGCATTTCAGGAGATAGCACTATCTATGGGCCTTCTACGGTCCGTCTCAGGCTAGGCGATGCTATACCACCCCAGACTGGTTCGGGTTCGAATTCGACCATGAACCGGGTCGCTCGAAACAGCAAGGTAAAAACGCGGTCTTGGTTTGAAAGATACGGGTAACTAGAGCAGGGGCAACCAGTCCGACATTCCACAGGGAGGCCATGAATACCTTCCTCGAACGGCCAAACACACAATGGGGTGGACTAGTGCAGACAGCGTAACAGCCGTCTGCACCGTTTTCCCCAACCATCGAGTGCAGGGTAAAAAGCCGTAATGGCTAAGGAAAGGGAACACTCCATGGGAAACAAAAATCCCCTACTAACAGTACCAAAACTCACCACCGCATATATACATGTTACGATGGAAAATGGCGTGAAAACCCTAACCGCGGAAACAAACAATTACAATATCCGGTCGAACGGACAGGGATAATGCGTACAAGAGCCTACCCGGCACTGCTGCGCAACTGGCGGGAGGAAGACCATTGAGCTTCCATGGCAGAGCCACCTAGGAACGAGGGTACCGATAGTGGGGGTCCTGGTTAGCTCGAGCGAAAACGACAGCACAGCGACAGTCCCAAAAATAACAATAGAATAATGATTTACCCGACCCCAGATATATATATATATATCCGGTCAACCATAGTTGGCGGGAGAAAACATCTGGCAGTGAAAACACAAGGATCGAGGATCATATGAACATCTCCTCCCATAACATCGGGTGGTAAAACCACTGGGAGAACCGCCGAGGCGTCGGGGAGAGACCAAACAATAAAAGCATCGGAGCTCGCAAGACTAAACGTTGGAGCGATAGAAAGATGAGGAGCCGCAACGGCGGAAACGTAAAAGACATTAAGTTTCACGGAAAATAAAAGCAAACCACGCCGGACAGACAACACTCTTCAAAGCCGCAACGGCGGATGCCAAAGACTTAAGGGTCAGGGAAACAAAACAGCGGGATCGGAAACAGTTAATGCAATTGTCGGGAGACTTCGCAGTATGTCGTCCGCAACTGCGGAGAACGTAGAAACAAATGTTCCGACGGGAATCCAAATGACAGCCGATTGAGACAAAGTGCATCGGAGAAAATTATCGGAGCTAGTTGCTTATTACTTTTCTACAACGGCAGGAGCGCAAGTGACTCAACTTCTAACTCAAACACTCAAAAATGTGTTCGATGGTGAGGTAAACTTAAATAAGTAGTGAAACATTTCTGGCATTGGGAATAATTTTTCTACAGAATCATCAAACCAAATCACAGTCAAACCAAAATAAGCAAAAGGAGGGTCCCGAAATTTTTTGAATTTTGGGAAAATGTTGCAGCTGCAACACATTATTATTATTATATAATTGTATGTGGTGTAGAGCACCATAAAATAACAAATAGTGTTTAAAAAAAACACAACCTTGCCATATTTAGCAAGATTGTGCTTGTATAGAGGTTTATTATAATTCCATATAAAGTTTAATATAAACACCAATTGTTACTTGTGAAGATTTACAGAAATAAAATAATTATATTAACAAAATTTCTTGATTATGAATTTCATTCTTCATGGCAACTAATGGAGAATCTGCGGTGAGCAGATTTATTGTCGACGTTTCGAACCAAGCGTGGTTCATCTTTAGTGCATAGCGATTCCTCGAGATCGTTCCTCTTTCATTGGTGTATTAATACAGAAACCGTCACTTTCACTTGAGATGGCCTACAAGGTTTGTCTTGTCCAAGGTTAAATTAGAATTAATATTTTTTATTCTTTTTTGTTTTTTATTAATAACCTTAATTAATTTTAGGGTGAATAAATTTGTATTAACAAATATTATCTAATAATTAAAAATTTTATTAACAAATATAATTTAATAATTAAAAATTTTATTAAAAAATATAATTAGAATTTTAAATTTTAAATTTTAAAAGCAATTGTTTGTTTTAATATATAACTATATAAATATTTGATTTAATTTAATTTAATTTAATTATTTTATTTAACTTTTATATTTAGTTTTAATAAAATATTTTAATTTAATTAAGGAAACTTATTAAAAAAATTATAAAATTTTATAAAAATTTTATTTTTAGTGAAGGATAATTAAGGGAATTTTAATTAATAAATTTTATAAAAGTTTAATTATTAGGTTTTTTATTTTAATTAGGGTAAAATTAGGAAAATTTAGGGAATATTAATTTTAAGTTTAAATATTAGGTTTTTAATTCTTATTTAGCTTGGTTAGGTTAGGCAACCATGATCGACTAATGGATAGACAATCATCTCTGTTTAAGCATTTAGGGTTTTTTACTATCTCAATAGCCTCTCTAATTCTCCTCCTTGACCAGTTGTCGACTTGTGCTAACACCTGCATATCCTCGATTTTAATAGGGTGTTTTGTGTTATGCGAGTGTTCCGCTAAGGCTGGCTTATGGGTTCTATTGAGACGGATATCTGCACAGTGTTCTTTAACCCTAGTTCGAATGGACCGTCCTGTTTCGCCTATGTAGGCTTTCCCACATTCACAAGGAATGAGGTAAGCCCCCTTTTTAAGACTTGGGTCAACAGGATCTTTTACTGACCTAAGTAGCTTTTTGATGTTGTTAGCTAGGGAAAGAACTGAGTCAATGTTCTTCTTTTTCAGGTGTTTGGCTATTTTGTCTGTAGTCCCTTGAATGTAAGGGAGAAATGCCTTATGATCCCTGACTTTCCTCTCTTTAGAAGAAGCCTTCGGTATGTTTTCCTAGGTTTTTGTAGTTATTTCAAGGGCTTTGTTGATTTGAGTTAGGTTATAACCATTGCTAAGAAAAACATTACGCAGGTGTTCTTACTCGGATTCTAGGTGATCATTATCAGAGATCCTTAGGGCTCTAGTGAAAAGGGTGTTAAGAACCCCCAACTTCTGGTTTGGGTGATGGTGTGAGAGGGCATGAAGGTATTGTTTTGTGTGGGATTTCTTCCTATAAACCTTGTGGGCTATGCCTCCATCCTGTTTCCTGATGACTAGTGCATCCAGAAAAGGAAGCGCATTGTTCTCTTCAAACTCTTTTGTGAATTTGATGGAATCAATTTAGCTATTCAAATGATCAAAGAAATTGTCTAATTCTTCCTTCCCATGGGCCCATATTAAGAAGGTATCATCCACAAATCTAGACCACCATTCAGGTTTTGGATTGGCAGTATTCAAGGCTTTTTGCTCAAAATTTTCCATGAAAAGATTGGCTATAATGGGAGAGAGGGGAGGAACCCATCGCCATTCCACAGGTCTATTCATAAAGTTCACCCATAAAACTAAAAAATGTGGAATTGAGACACAGGCCTACGAGTTGCAAGGTTTTGAGATCAGTCAAATATTCTATAACATTTATGGCTTCTTTGATGGGGATCATGGTGAAGAGGGATACTACATCCAAGCTCAATAAAATCTCATTCTCTTCCATATGTCTGTGTTTTATTTTCTCAATAAAGTAATAGGAGTCTTTAATGAAGGAGCTTGTATTGCCTGCTAAGGGTTTTAATTTTTCTGCAAGGAATTTGGTGAGCCTATGGTGTCTACAATGGGTCAGAGGGGGACCCCAGGCTTGTGGATTTTGGGAAGCCCATATATTCTTGGAACCAAGGGATCGGAGACAATGAGTTTTTTCTTGATCTCCTCATCCAAGGAAGATTTCTTTATGGCTTCGTTAACTCCTTTTATGATCCGATTCAAGGGGTTTTTGTTAAGTTTCTTGTAACAACCACTAGAATCCAAGTGAGATTTCATCTTGGCAAGTAAGAATCACCGTAGCTCCTCCTTTATCAGCCTTCAAGATCACAATATGGTCATTCTTTTTTAGTTGTCTGAGGGCTCTGCTTTCTTCCCTGGAAATGTTGGGTTTGGGTGGTTTTGCTCTTCTTAGGGTTACAGCACAATCTTGTCGTACCTCTTTAGCTTCATTTTTTGGAAGGTGCCTAATGCTATCTTCAATGCTACATATGATGTCTTCAACCGGAATATTTTTTGGAGCAATGGAAAAATTAAGACCTTTCTCGAGAAGTCTTCTGGCAGGATTGTTTAGTTCAAAGTTTGAGAGGTTGACGACTAGTCTATTGGGATCCTTGGTTGTGATTTTATGGTTAATGTTGCCTTCAATTGTGTGGTTGTTGTTTCCCCTTTTTTGGTTAATGTTGCCTTCAATTTTGAGGTTGTTGTTATCCCTATTTTTATTATGATGGTAAACGTCCTTGTTTAGTGCGTTAATGTGATCATCAACTTGGTCTTGGTGCCATGGGATACTGAATTTCTATTTTTGCGTGTGTATATCGTTGTTTATAATGGTAGTGCTGCATGTTCCCTCACAGTGCAATCCATTCCTTTGTGTGTTGATATTTAGATTGGCAATCTCAATACTGGCTAAGTCACCCTCATTTCTTGGCCAGCGAACAAAGCAGGCTTTGTTATCAACATTTGTTATGTTTGAGGCTATGTTGGAGACCAGCCTCATGCCCTTCACCGTGTTGGATGGCACGCTTCCAGCAATGTTCATGTTGCATTCTACGTTAACCTCCCCCATCGCCACACTGGAAGTCAAGCTCTCTACGATAGCTACGTTGAAGTCTGATTTGGGTGTTGTGCTGGGTGTTGCGTCGAAAGCCATCGTTCTATGTTTTCTGGAGCTCACATCAACTGCTAAATTGGAGTGTTCATAATCGGATTCACTGTCTTCACAATCTGATGCGTTGGCCTCACCATTCGTCGTGTACGATTTTACATTTGCTATGTTTTCCCACACCGTGTTAGAGTTGGAGGCATCGCTATGTCCTGAAGATGAACCATGCTTGGTTCGAAACGTCGACAATAAATCTTCTCACCGCAGATTCTCCATTAGATGCCATGAATCCTCACTGCGGAATCTCAACAAACCTTAATTTCATTCTTAATAAGAATAATTATTTTTTCCTTTTTAATAACAAAACCCAAATCTAATTAATGAAAGATTTATTTTTCTTGCTTAATAACAAAACCCAATACTAATTAGTAATTTAAGATTTATTTATAATAATGGAAGTGGACATAAATTTGGTAATTTTATTGTGTGATTTTAATTCATAATAAAAAAATTAACAATTCATTATATCATATATAAATGATAGTGTTATTTTAATTCATTTATAATTAATAACTTCAAATAAATAATGATTAAAATAATAGTTTATAATATTTATTGGATGATCGTAATGAACATAAAATTTATAATATTTATTTATGGGATGTTTTTCCTTAAAATTTTGTTTATGGTTGTTTATTTAATATAACTAAATAAAAAAACTAATAATTTATTTTTCTATAATTCAATTTCTTATAACATATTAAAAAAAAAAAAAATTATCTTTATTCTCATCACATAGGTAAATCAAAATTATATGAAATAAATCATTAATTTACAAATTACAATGTATACTCCAATTAAAATATAAAATCTTTTTTATTCATAATTTGGTAACAACAATACATACAAACACAACGATACCATTCTGATTGTGATGACAGAAAATCCTTAACTTAAATTTCTTAAATTTGGTAAATAACAATATATACAAACACAATTATATCGTTCTAGTTCTCGGTGAACGAATTAAATCAAAAATCCCAACTACAAGATCCCATTATAAGAATAGAATTTATAGCAGTGCTCTTGCCCCATGGGCCACTACCATCTTAAGCAGGCCAAACATTATTCCGATTCTCCGGTCCCCTAGCCTAGAGTCAAAAGAAAATCCCTCCCTGTCTACATGGCAGTACTACTTAATTTACTTAATTTAATGAAACTATAACAAATATGCTAATGCTAAGGGATTAAAGGCATCAACAGAATAGTATATATATATATCGAGGTATGCTAAGGGATTAAAGGCATCAACGGAATAGTTATATATATATATATATATATACACACAGAATAGTATATATATATATCGAGGTATGCTAAGGGATTAAAGGCATCAACGGAATAGTTATATATATATATATATATATATATCGAGGTGAGGGAATACGAGTGTAAAGTGAGAGAAGTGGATCTGATTAAGTGTCAACCACTCGATTAAGTGGATCTGAGTCTGGTGGCTATGAATCAACTGGAGGTGCTTCTTAGACTTGGTGAATAGGTTGTTCAAATATAATTGTTTTTGGTATTAGTGATTTTGAAGTGCTTCTTAGACTTGGTGAATTGGTTGTTTATATTTTTTAATATATACCCAATTCTAGATCATTTAAATTTAAGTTAAGCTGACATGTTATTTTAATAATATTTTTTTATTTTTTATAAAGGACACAGAAGGAGTTACAAATCTCTTCCATATGGGGAGTAGAATGCACCTCTTTGGTGCAATAAATATTTGTGGCCACAAGAAATTAGGTAGTAAATATTTGAGATGGTGAATGCAACCATGGACATAAAACGAGGCTCACCCTTGTCTACATTAACTAGAAATAAACAAAAAAACCCTATTAAATTAGTAAAAAATAGCTTTGTAGTAATATTTATGGAATGCAACTAAAAAAATTAAATCTTGAATATAATAAAAAAATCTGTATATATGCTTTTTACATGGGAAACCAGTTTTTTTGGCATTTTCTTTAAAGTTTTCAATCACGTGTCAACAATTTTTGTGATTATTGTATTTTTTGGTAAATGAAATGAGTTTCTTGGAAATATTTTCAAATCTTCTAATCATGTATCAACAATTTTAGATATCAATGTAATTTTTCTTTTTTAAGATAGAGGAAAAATGAGTTGGATTTTTTATTCTCTTTAAGTTTCCAATTTGATATCAGCAATTTTAGACATCAATGTAACTTTTCTTATTTTGAGATAGAGGAAAAAGGAAATTTCCATTTATCAAAAGTATTTATTGAAGTTTCCAAAACAATCATTTACAAAAATGGAATGATTATATTTAAGAAACAAAAATATAAAATTTACTGGTAAAAACGTTAGCGTGTTTATGAGAAGAAAGAAAAAAGACTACAAATATAGTTATAAACTCTAAGTAACAAGCTCTGCACGCTCTGCACTCTTATGTTCACGGTAGAGATGGGGTATGATGGACAGGATCACATTTATGTTTTTGACTGGACAGTGTATGGATTGTGTTACTAGTGGGTACGTTCCTGGTTCTTCCCCTAGGCAGCTTGTTGAGTTGAGAATTATTTCTGATGTACTGTATGCATATACTCTTTCTTTGATCTCTTATGATTGTAACCCTCACTCAGGGATGGCACTTCAGATGCCCTTTGATTCATATAATGAATATCAAGGACAGGCTTTTTTCCTTCTGAAAAAAAAGTAACTAATCATAAACAATAGTTGTTTATGGAATTTTTAATTAAATAGATAATAAATGCCTATATAAAAAGTCAAGCATAACTCTTTATCACCACTTTGAATGGTTAAACAATTGATGGAATGTACGCATTAATGTATGATAAAGTACTTGTTTTTAAGATATGTATAATCAATTAAAATAAAAATTAACATTATAATTTAAATATGCTTCACAACAAAGGAATTATTAAAAATATTTAATTTTTATATTAATATATTTAAAAATTTATAATTGAAAGTAATTTTTAGATAATGATTGAACTATCTTTTATTTTAAAAGACAAATTTAAAAACTTATAAACAATAAAAAAATGTATAATTGGAAATAGTTTATGGATAATTGAAATAATATAGATCACTATAGATTTTAATATGCCAAAAAGTAAGATAGGATCTCAAAGATTGATCTAACATTTTGTATTTTATTTTAAAAACTAATTAAGTTATTCTCATTATACAAATCTTTCTATGGATTTAGTATACTTAGTAAATGATCAAATATCTTAAGGTTTAATGGTGTCCTCAAGTTTTTTCAATATAAAATATGGTTGCACCTTAGGTGATTTGGTCATTCCCTAGGCATGATAGATCTATATTTGAGAAGGATTTACTTTGGTTTTTGAAACTCTGGATGTATTGAGCACATATAGGGATCAAAACAAAATTAAAGTACAAATGTATCAATGATTAAAATATCAAGATTAGAAGGGATCTAAGATAATTTATTTTATTGCCATATAGTACTATTTTATTGATCATTATATGCAATACTACATTTTGTTATTGTGTACTCGAGTAGTTATGCGCTAGTTACATGGTTCTATGATAACAATGCTAGATTTCATAATTTTTCTTTGCAAGAATTCATGGGCGTGTCTTGGACACAAGTTTCCACCAAACCCTAGTGTGTAGGAGGAAAAAAAATTCACATATCATTGTCTATTTCAATATGGATTATACCTAGAAGGATTTGTTGGTTATTCTTATAATAATAAAGTTGTACCACCTTGGAAATGAGCCATTGGTGAGTTTAAATGTGTATTCCTAACATACTTAAGTTTAATATAATACTATGGGGTGAAGTGTATAGCCTAAATATGTGTTTCTATGGTCTTGTGATCATGGAATATAACTATCATCATTCATAATTAATTCATATCATGGTTAAAAACATTATAAAAAAATGGAAGACTCCCATAGAATTTTCTCTCGAATTATTAAGGAGGCGACATTAAAATCAAATAAAGAGAGTCTCCTATTTTTTGGCTTGTAAAATGAATTATGTGGACTATCTAGATAAAATAAATCACCTTGAAATAATAGTGATTTCAATGGTTGGCATTTCTTTATCCTCTACCATTTCCATGAACAACAAAAAATATTATTTCCAATTCTCTATGATGACCCTGCCTTCAACTAATTGATATTTCCATTTTGGATGCTAGTAATCTACTTACTCTAATATTGGAGTTGTTTCAAAAACACTCTCTCATAACAAATTCCTAAGACTGTTAAAGGATATTTCAATTGAATATATAATCTTAGATTCATTTTTTTTTACTTTTTTCTTGTAATATTTCCTGCAATTTTCTTTGCAAGGAAATTTTAATGAATCTACTTAAATTGGATCATTTTTTCAATTTTTCTTGTGTTACAATCGTATCAAATGATTGCATATGTATTCCTACTTCCATGTGAAAATCCTCAATACCTAAACCTAGTCCTACCAAACATTTAATGGCATTAATACCCCATCAAATGATTACATATGTATTCCTACTTCCATGTGAAAATCCTCAATACCTAAACCTAGTCCTACCAAACATTTAATGGCATCAATACCCCCACTCAGAAATCATGAATACTATTGATACACCATGTTTGGTGCTTTGAGTCAATATTCATAGCCTTTGATTTATAGAAGCTTCTTTTATAATTTGCACCTCAAGTATTCTCCTTCATCCGCATCGAGGACCCTAATAACCCAAAAATACCTATTGACACAAATATTAGCACTCTAAGATACACATATAATCGGAATGTCATGTATGATTATTTTAGGTGTTAATCGTGACCTTGGATTCCTAGAAGCTTCCTTTAGGGAATAAGCCTGATTTTCCTACCCCAACCATCTCTAAATCCATAAAACCTATAGATATTTCTAAATAATCATAACGGAACCAATATCCCTACTCATAGATGAATAATAACCTCATGAAATCATGTGTGATGATTTTAGATGTCATGTTTGGATTTAGATCCCCAAAATATTTCTTTAGCGGTCAAGGAATTTAAGGGGTTTATACTTGGATACATATTTCCTTGGATGCATAGTTTCATGGTTTCCTTAGATACAAAGGCACATTATTCTTCAATGCAGTTCCATTCCCAAGGCCCTAGGACATATACATATGGATCAAAACCACCGAATGGTACATACATCAGAAATCATAGGATGATGACACCCTCAGGAGGCCATGTGTTATTGGTGGAGGAAACCTTCTTATCCCTAGATGGCTAGAATATTGTTGTAGGGATCAAGCTTCATGTCTCCTCCATTAACAATGTCCAAGGATGAAAGACCACAAGGCATAAATAGATAACACCATCAATACCCATGTGAAGTCGTGTGTCATGCTCTAAGGTATTGTTCATGGCTATGGATGGATCGATGGTTTCTTTAGGATCAAGGACATGGTATTATTCCATAGAATTACATTCCCAAGGACATATGGAACCTAAATAATGCTCAATGACCCTAATGGCATCGACATCCTCAATCATATTCCAATGATTCCTTTAATAGGCCATGTGTCATATATGGAGGTAACCTTCTTAGCCCTATATGTTTGGAACATTCTTGTTGAGCCCAAGGTTTAGGTCTCCTAAAATAATCATATCCAAGGCTCCAGAACCACAATATCTATATGCCTAGTGCTATAAATACCCCTGCGAATTCATGCATGGGGATTTAAGGAAGTGTTCATGGAGTTTAATTCCTCAATGATTTCTTTAAGGCCAAATGCATGGTATTCTTCCCTATAAATTCATTTCTAATTCCCTGAGACACATACATACTACTAAAAGCCACCTAATGGAACTAAAAAACACAATCAGATACCAATAATGCACTCTAGAGACCATGTGCCATTAATGGAGGTAACCTCATTAGCATTTGATGGATAGAGGATTAGTTTAGGGACCGAATCGCAAATTTCCTCCATTGACCGTGTCGAAGGCCCCAAGGCCAGAAACGTAGATACATAGTTCCATAGACACTCCTACAAATTCATACATGTTGCCTTCAGGCATTTTTAATAGCTTTGAATACCTCAACAATTTATTTAGGGCCAAACTAATGGTATTATTCCCTCAAACACCATTCCCAATTTCTTGACACATGTAAGTACTACTCAAAATCTCCTAATGGAATTAACATCCTTAACCATAATGCAATGATACCCTAAGAATCCCATGTTTCGTTGTTGGAGGAAACCTTATTAGCCCTAATGGATAAAAATATTACTTTAGGGTTAGATGCACATGTATTCTCCCTTGACCATGTCCTAGGCCCCAAGCCCCCGGGTCTTGGATATATAATGCCATGGGTACCTTATGAAGTCATGTGTGGTTATTTCTACCATTATTAATATATTTGGATGCATAAATGGTTTCTTTACAACCAAAGCATGGTATTCTTCTATAGAATATCATTTCCAAGACCATAATATATATGCATATTATTACTCAAAACCACATGATGGCATCGACCTCCTCAATCATAGGTCAATAATACTCTTAGGAGGAACCATGTGTGGTTGGTAGAGGAAATATTCTTATCCATGGATGGATAGAAGATTTATTTAAGGACCTAAGTTAATGTCTCCTCCACTAACAATGTTAAATTCCCTAAGCCACAAGACCTAGATACATAGTGCTACAAATACACCAATGAAGTCATGTGTGGAATTTTGAGGCATTTCTCATGGCTCTTGAAGCCTCAATAAATACTTAATTCCAAAGGCATGGTATTATTCCCTATAATGGAATTCCCAAGGCCTTGATACAGGTACATACTACTCAAAACCACCTAATTTCATTGACATCTTAAATTGTAGGCTAGTGATACCCTCATAAGAGCATGTGTGTTTTATGGAGGAAACATTCTTAGCCATGGACAACAAGAAGATTCCTTTAGGGACAAAGATTCAGGTCTCCTCCAATTACCATATCTAATCCCTTGAGCCCCCAAGACGTGGATACATACTACCACAAATACCCCTACAAACATTAGAGGAAATTTCAACTCAAAATGGGCCTTTTAACTTTAACTCAAATTCCATGTCATCATGTGTTAGCCAATGAAATTGCTTTAAATTTGAAATACCGTATAGGTATTAAACACTTTTTTAATATAAATTTCGGGATAGGTATCATAAAAAAAACTACTATTTTTGTTTGTATTTTCGACATATCTCCTCGTGTTTTTACTCAAATTTCGATTGGGAGAGCTTGTTGGATGTCATCATCACGTTTTTGCAGGTATTTCTTGTTTTTGGGGTAGAGAGGTCCGTCAAAAGTGTGCCAAGTGGGTACTTGTTGGATGCGGAATTTAATTCCGCATCCAACGAGCTCTCTCGATCGAAATTTGAGTAAAAACACGGGGAGATATGTCGAAAATACAAACAAAAAAGTAGTTTTTTTTCTTTTCTTCCTTCAAGATAAATAAATATTATTTTATTATTTTAACTATTATTTTATTAAATTTTTTTAGGAGGCCCATTTTGAGTTGAAATTTCCTCTAATGTTCATATGTGGTGCATTGAGTGCATTTTTCATGGATTTGGTAACCTCGATGGTTTATTTAGAGAGAAAGTATTGGGTTTTTGAACCCTAGAATGTCCTTCCCAAGGCCTTAAGGAAAATGCATATTTCTCAAAACCATATAATGGGATTGGAATCCTCAATAATAGGTGAATAATAGCTTCATGATGCCATATGTGGTTGGTTTAGGAAACATTGTAATTCCTAGATGAATATAATATTTATTTAAGGAACAAGGTTCATGTCTCTTCCAATAACCATGTCTAAGGCCCCATGTCCCCAAGACCTTGATATAGAGGAACATGGATACCCTTGCAAATTCATGTGTGGTTCTTTGAGGCATTTTTCATGGCTATATATTCCTCAATGGTTTATTTAAGACCAAAGGAATGGTATTCTTCCATAGAGCATAATTCTCAAGGCCGTGAGACACATACATAATGTGCATGGGAACCTAATGGAACTAATGTATTCAACAATATGTCAATGTACCATTTGAAGAGGCTGGGTGTGGTTGGTGGAGCAAATATCATTAGCCTTTGATGTATTGAATATTCCTTTAGGTCCAAAGGTTCAAGTATCCTCCCATGACCATGTCCAAATCCCCAAGGCCCTAATCCTTGGATACATAGTGACATATATATCCATGTGATGTCATGCATGGTGATTTGAAGAATTACTGGTGGATCTGAATGCATTAGTGTTTTTGTTAGGGAAGAAGGAATAGTCTTCCTCCTAGGACATCATTCCTCAATATCTTATCCCTTTAATAACCATGTCCAAGGACCCAAGCACATAAGACCTAGATACATATAACCATGGATACCTGTGAAAAGTCATGCATGGTTCCTTAAGGAATTGTTCATGGATCCTAATGCCTGAATGGTTTCTTTAGGGACCATGACATGGTCTTATTCCCTAGAATGTCATTCTGAATTCCCTTGGACAACTTTCAGGACCATACCACTATGCCAAAACTTTTTATTGTGCCCATATCCAAATTTTATGCCAAATATACACTTTAAAGAGTGTACACTATGGTTCATGGCCTTAATCATTGCACATTACCATGATAATATTATTTTATGGTATAATTCCCTCAATTTCCTCCATAACCATGGTGCAAGGGTTATCCCTACTACAAAAAACTACATATTGCCGAACAAATCCCACTTTAAGGATAATGAGCTCGTATATAGTGCATGATCTCCTATGTGGTAGTTTGAGACATGACTCTTAGCATGAGATCTTAAAACCTTCCTTTATTTACTAAGTCATATGATTCCTCCCATGATTATGTAAAAGGTTCTAATACCCATATCTAGTGCCACTTACACTAACACTCAGATTCCAAGGATAGCATTGGGTGTTCATGGGTGTGTTTCAAATCTTCCCTTGGGATCGAAGGCCCAGGTTTCCTCCTATGACATATACAAACCTTAATACCCATGTGTACTATAAAAAACCTCATAATAGCATTGAATTCCTCACTTAGAGGTAAATAATACCCCTCATATGTCATTTGTAGTTGTTCGAAGTGTTTTGTTTGATCTTGGATGCCAAAATTGTTTTATTAGGGGTGTTGGTCTTCTATTATTAGCTGTCTAATACATCGCTTTCTAGCATAACACTTATAAAACCATATGATATATTAGTTTTATTAATGTTTATTTGTATGGTTATGTTTCTATGGAGACCCACGTGGGCAAATGCTTGGTGAGTGATATTTTTTGGTTATTTTATATCGTTTTAGGCATAAATTGGTTTTTAAATCTCCACATCTATATATCCGGTAAATTGATGGCTTGTTATTTCTTTTGTGCAGGGTTTTCAGCGCTCTAGGATAGATTCACGATGGTTGCACCAGCATATTTGGGGGCTTCGATCCACATTTTGGGTGTCTCTTGAGCTTTCATCGCCTTCCAGATGCCTCTGCAGATTTTTCAGGTGTTGTTTTACAGGATGCTCTGTGTCTAAGGAGCTGTTACCCTCCTTTTTTAGCAGTGTATGGATTTCAAGCAGTTTGGCAATGTCATTCCCGTCCTTGATCAGGACCCTGATTTCGGGCTCGATTTTTGAACACTCAGTTGGGAATTGTTCAAAACGGTTCGAAACCCACTTCACAAATGGCCCTATTTACCCCTAATCACGGCCAATTTTCAGAATTTCTGAACGAATGTGGAGAAATCCTTTTCGGAACAGACATGGTTTGGAAGATTTGGTGTTTGGCTGTTTTCTGGGTAGTTGCTCAAATCTCTGCATTCTGGGATGGATCCTATCCATCTGTTCATGTATAAATAAAGCTTAAGAAGAGGATGTTGAGAGAATATTGTAATACTCCATTTTATTAATACAACCAGTGTTTGTTCCCTTTACGGTTTCGATTTAGAGCTGGAAGGCGTTGAGGGAGGGCCCCCTTCAGCACCAACCTTGGCATTTTGCATTGTGTGTTTTGTAAGAGCAAGATAACGTTTCTTTTCCTCTGATATTGTTCTATAGAGTGCTAATAATTTTCCTCATATGCATGTCTGTAGATTCTTAATCAATTGCAATTGGTTTATTTTGTTGAATAGACTAAGGAACAGTTTTTATTTGATACCTCTTTCTGGTTTCAGCATGGACTTTGTATTAATGGGCATGATTATTATTTAGGGTTATTGTCTTTATAAATTGTGTGGTGGCTTGATCCAAGTTTTGCTTTATGAGAGGTTACAGGTAGACTGAG
>LPNX010077068.1:0-14729 GCA_001517045.1 Pseudotsuga menziesii
CCCCCCCTTTCTATTCCCAATTAACACCCCCTATTACATCCCCTCTACAACACCTAGACACCCTCACATTAATCTTAACCCCCCCAACTCCTAAACTCCTAACACACCCCTTCCTCTCTCTCTCTCTCTTGCACATACACACACATCCACAGGTCACCCCACACCACCAAGAACCACCCCCCTGTTGTTCAAGAATAAACACCCTTGTAACCTAGGGTCTGGGGTTACAAACGTACTTCTAAAACTTGTAGACAATTAGCTTTAAAGTACAAAAAGGAAATAGGAAGATATGATGGACTCACCCTATTAACGACAGTTGATCCAAGCTTTGTCTTCTTCCACTCTACTCCTCTCCAAAGCTTTCAGGGATGCACCTCCTTCACCTGCAAAGAGACCATTATCGAAGTACAATCTTATACATGCATATATGACAAGTTAGATGAACAATATATATAGAGTGCTTAATCAAAAATATCCATCAAACAATGATACATGAAAGAGACTCAACACAAGGTTGGAAGAATAATTCTCTTTATTAACAATAGTGAATGAAATAAGTGTACAACCCAACGCCTGAAACAAGGACTCCTCTGCAACCAAAGGATTCTAAGTTCTGCTGCTCCAAAGACTTCTAAAGATATACCAACAGCATAACTTTGCTCTCCAAGATTGATTGATTAATTCCTTCCCCAAGGCCTCTATTTATACTTTAGGAAATAGAGTAGTTTCGAAGGTTGAGGAGGTTGAGACAATTGAGATAGTTAATGATTAGGGCTCAATTAATCTCCATTAATCATGTTTTATTATTTTTAATGTCGAATGGATGTGTACATGAGTATTGATACTGGTAACCCGTGTATGACACGTGAGTTGCTATAAGGGAAACCCGCGTACAGATCTGTACACAGGTTGCAATGAAGATACTCGTGTACAATACGTGGGATGTTGTGGAGATAGTCACGTATGTACATGAGTTTCTCTGGAGATAGTCGTGTACGACATTCAACATATGAAAAGGTAAAATGGCAAGTTGGTTGGATAGTGAATGCATCTCATATCATGCCCATCTATAGTGTTTAGGCAACCTTCAATCCATAAGTGTCCTTTTGTGTGCCAACATATGAAGTGTCGGCACTCAGATGGAGAAGCGCCATTTGGGTTGATAATAGATGCCCCCTAATGTGTGAGGTCAGAGGGAAGCGATGGCCGAAATACATTATAATCATTATCTTTGGAGAACTCAAAAATCCAATGGAGCAGAGGTAGTACTTGAAACAAATACATAATAATGTCATAATACAAAGTTATATCTAAGGATGCTATGTTCAATATACTAGAACATTAGCTCCTTTACAATGTTTGAGTACATCATATAATACGGGTACAATACCACGTATATTACAAAGGTGGATCGAAGCCACAATATACAATAATGATGAGTCTTCAAAGATTTGGAAGCTGTGTAAATGGATCGAACATATTATTGCGCAACTTAGTCCATAGGTAGAAAACTAAGGTTTTCATAAACAATCCCAAAGAACCAGTACAATCCAAGCCAAGTGAATAAATGTAGGTTGAAGTCTAACATGGAGTGGATTCAATATATTGTTAATCAATAGGTGATAATCAACAACTAAAGCAAAGGAATTCACCAATAATGAAAGTGAATCCTGAGGTAAGATCGTCAAAACTCTAGGTCTTTGACGTCAGGATGTGCTGATGCAGAACCATACTGTGATAAGGAAGGTAATAGATCCTCCAACGGATCACAAGAGTGACTAGGAACTGGTTAAAGGAAGGGAGACACAAGTGATAATAGATATGACAATGATGGGATCAGGATATAGATTAGACATTGCGTTAAGTCCTTGAATAGTGAGCACGACACAGAGATGACCCAAGGTAGATTTTAACTTTAAAGATAGAACAACTAGACTTATCTATCATGTAGGAGACATGATCAGATTCCCCAGGTAGAACTGACAAGAGGAGGATTAATAAACTTGAAGTAATAGCTGAACTAAAAGTGAACACTGAGACATGGGTATCGGAAAAACAGAGGGTGCTATGTTCAAGGATGACATGCTGCCACTAATTGAAAACCAAGAGAAAACTTCTTCATTACCTTCCTTGTTAAATTTTAACGAGTCTAGGAACGTCAACTCGGATCTCTCTTCATTTTTTAACAAGCTTGAAGAGAAGAGAGAATAATGCTTGATAGTGTCACTGATTCGTGGATTTAATGAGCCCGAACTAGTAGATGCTTAGTTAGTGTTTTCACATTTAGAGAGTCTAAAAACTTGAAAGAAGACTCTAGGGGGGTCCTTTTTTGTCCAATTTAGTCTTCTGAGGCCGGGAAAGTATAAAACATACCACAGAAGAACTCTCTTAACTTTCGTAGAATAAAAGGTGAACCTTTTTCGTACTTAGTCAGGGAGGTCTGAAAAAGGTTAAATTACCACCTACCCAACCCTCCTTCGAGAGTAGCATATAGCTTGAGTTTTACAAGTGTGAAGGAAAGCAAGATCACTCAGAAAGATCCATTTGAGTATGAGAAATGGGGCTTACAACAATATACTTGATGCCTTGTTCTTTAGTGTTTAACGAGCATGACAAAGACATAAAGTACACTCAAAATCTTTTCATGTTTTAGGTCCAGAGCACGAAAAAGAGAAAACTAAGCTCATACTGGGTGTTTCTTTTTTGTAAATTTAGTCCCTCAGGTCCAGAAAAGTGATAAACCTATATCTGAGAATACTCTTCTCAATTCCATAGAAAAGAGAGTGATCCTTCCTCATATTATTCCGCATGGTCCAAGAAAGAGATAACCTACCACCAATGTGGATGCCCATTCACATATTCTCAATGAGCTTGAACAGACAAGTTAACTCGATAGTCAAGTTTGTTTTGAGGAGCCAGACCTGGGCCTTAAGAAACTCCATAAAGGTGGGGAGTCCTATAAAGGGATAGCTTGTAAAAAGAGACCAAAATGAGGCTCCATTTGGCGTGAAAATTAGCTATGAGGATTCCCTTGTGCCTAAGACAGCTGCAGCATGAGTATTGAAAGACAACATTGGTTCTAAATGAGGATACTCATGAGAGGAAGGCCCTATCCATGGAAGAACAATGGTAAAGACAAGGAGCTAATGGTTTAAAACACCATAGTCCGTGGTTAAAATGTTGATTTCTAAGTTTAAGATGGAGTAAGTATAGATGCAAAATGCATGTGAAACGACAAAAACCACCCTATATGAGCAAAAAAAACCTTAAAACAATGATAAACCTGTTACAAGGCAAAAAAAGATATGGTATTAGTTTAGTGAATTATGAACTATAGGAAAAAACCCACTTGAGAAATTTTATTTCTATAAATAGTTCAAAAAACATAAATAAAACTCACCATTTTGAATTTTATCCATAAAAGACAAGTTTTAACCTCTACCTTTAGTTGATTGGCGTGGAAAATCCGGTGGACCAAATCCAATTCCGCAAGTGTCAGGTAAGACTACACCCCAAGTTCTTCAATTTGATCCTAGCAAATTTCAAAATTGAGTCCAAATTTTATATTTTTGAGTGCCCTTAAGCAAGGAACGTTGTGTACGTGGGTTCTCTATATTTAAACTCATGTACACGTGTTATGTACATGGGTTTCCCTAAAGGACAGTCGCATACAGTACGTGACATGCCTAACTAGACAGTCGTGTACGCTGCGTGAGGGGAAAAAGTAGTGGTTTGGGTCAAAATTTTGAATTTTTTCATGAAACTAAAGGTTTGCAATGTTTTTTTACTAGGTTTGAAGATGGTGCTTGAGTGGAGGGAGCATGAGCATGAGGATATGGACCAAGAAGCACTCCAAAGTGCCCCCACTGTGAATGTTTTGCGGTCAAGCAGGTTGTTGAAATTATTTTGCACATCACCTATGCGGGCCAATGTCCGCCTGCTAGAGTTCATGATAAACTACTGGGATCATGATTTAGGCATGTTCAACCTTCAAGGTGAATCCTTGGAGATTACTTCAAAGGATATATATTTCATTTCCGGTCTGTCACAACGAGGAGCTCCAATCAATTTGGAGGGCACCGACAGAGGTGGTGACCATCTGAGTGTCCAAAACTACATTGATATATATTGCACACCAGGTACCCAAAAGAGAGGGAGTTGCATCCCTATTGTACACATACGTGATATTTCTCTATAGTTATTGACAAGTACCATAGTCAGGGTTGCGGGATCATCTTCTCTTCATCTCGCTACATGGAACTAGATGAGGTTGGCAGTGGATTGCATGCAGGGGGGCCTGTATGATTGGTGCTTGGGATTTATTCTGATTTTGAGAAAACAACTCTCTGAATGCAAGAGAGGAAGGAGAAAGAACTTTGGATATTCTAGCATACTAGTTTCCTTCTTCGAGAGAGATTTTTGGGATTGATCCTTGCAGTACCCCTACCAGTTCATTCTCCTCGTCATCCTAGGCTAAGTAGATGGGGAGATATCTTCCTTCGCCAGGGAGGAGGTGGCTCATTGCAAAGTGTATATGACAATGACTTCTACTTTTGGTGGGAGCGGCAGTTGCCAGCACTGGAGCAGTTTCCATATGCTGGGATGGATTTTCGTGGTGATCCAGACCTTGTCCTCCCTCCAAGAGGAGCATGGGGAGAGCTAGGTAATTTTTATTTTCAAGTTTTTAAAATTTTTATGAATTTTAAATATATACATATATACATATGTATAAGAGTTCTAATCCTATAAACATGTCAAAATGCAGATATTGGACCACTCCTCCTTGAAGGGCATCCATGCATGTATGTGCATCCTGTCTTAGGCAAAGACTAGGGGCTGACTAGGGTTCTGGAGGGGAAGCTGGCCAGGATTACCCAGAGAGTACCCACCTTGCAGATAGAGCACATCCCAACCGTCATGCAGGATTTTGTGGTTGGAGTTCCACTTGTCTGGATACGCCTTTTGAGGCAGGTAGCCAGAGCAGTTTTAGTATACATAGATGCTATTGAGGCTGATGAAGCCGAAGAGGCTGAAGAAGCCAGAGTACAGGGAAACCGAGGGGACTAGGGTGGTCCAAGTGACTAGGGTGGTCCTGCTTAGATCTAGGGAATTTGATGGACTATGATCCATATTTTGTATACTTTTTGTATATTATACAGTTATGACTAGATCTGAGGATCAGAGACTCGACCTATCTATAGACAAATATTCACATATATATATATATATTTTGTCAGTTATTTACAAATGTTTCTTATGTGTATGCTGTATATTTTTATAAAAAATGTGTTAAATTCCAATCCAAGATGTAATTAGCATATGCATCAGTTAATGAATTCTGATTTCTTGGAATATGATTGAATGTAATGAATTCAAAATTTCTTTCCAATAACCTAACTTGCATAAACTGACGCAATAGAATAGGGTTCCGCACCTGATAAACTTGATTGAGCTGGGAAACCACCAGTTGAGAGTCCAGTCGGACTTCCAGCTGAGTGATACCACGTGACAAAGCATCCCATAGAAGCCCAATTACAGCCCTATACTCAGCGACATTATTAGAAGCAGAATCTAAGCAAGCGCCTCCTGAGGCAACTAACTATCCTGAGGGAGAATAAATTACCCATGCCGTTGAAGCTAGATTACAAGTGTGGATACTGGCACCATTAGCGAAACCTACGAACCTCTTAAAATACATCTAAAACAACCAGCAGATGGTATAAAAACACAACCCGACGAACTAGTGTACATAAAAATACATACAATAAAATACAAGAAAAAGCGCTAAGCCTAAGCATAGTACTTTTTCAGGTAGAGCCCATTTCTATGCTCAGGTAGCTTATTCCCATCAAAATCAATTAACTCATATGTGCCCTTTTTTAAGACCTTCGACACGACATAAGGCCCCAACCACATGGCCTTGAATTTTCCTGCCCCCAAGGGTTCTTTGTCTTGGTCCCAGAGCAAAACAAGTTCCCCCTCAGAGAAAATCCGAGGCTTGACCAACTTATCATATTGGATTTTGACCCTATTTTTGTGAGCTTGATTTGCTATTAGCGCATCTCTATGCTGCTCATTAAGATGTTCTAAGTGTATTAGACATTATTCAAGCTCTGTTGTATCGGGTAACACATGAATAGCTATTTTCAAAGACAGAATTTCACAGTCAACTGGGGTAACGGCTTCCACTCCATGAACAAGTTGGAAGGGGGAGAAAACCGTAGCATTTTTTATATTAGTTTGGTATGCCTAAAGTGCGGGGTATAGCATGATATGCCAGATAGAATGGGCTGCATTAATAGTACGTTTGAGGATACTCTTCAAAGTTTTATTAACAGCCTCAACCTGACTGTTCGCTTGAGGATAGTACGAAGATGAATGTTCTTGTCTGAATCCAAGCATAGTGGTCAGTTTCGTCATCATGCTATTTTGAAAAGGACTGCCATGGTCAGTGACAATCACCTTGGGTATACCAAACCATGCTATAATCTGATTGAACACAAAGAAAGTTGTTGTTTCCCCGTCAGCTTTAAAGGTGGGCATTGCCTCTACCCATTTCATAAAATAGTCCACAGTGACAATGATATATTTGTGCCCCCCAGCCAAGGCTAGGTTACACATCACGTAATGAATCCCCCACTTCATCAAGGGGCCCACCAAGACAACAGGAAATAATGGAGCAAACTGTGACCGCATTTTTCTGGTGTAAAGCTGACACAGATGATAGCGCTTAACGACTTCCACACAATCCTTAAATATCGTGGGCCATAAATAACCAGCACATAGTATCTTCTTGGCCGTTGCTAACTCAGATAAATGACCCCCACATGCTCCACTATGGGAATCATTCAGGACAATCTCCACTTCCTCATGGGTAAGACATTGATGCAAAATGGAATCTACCCCTCTACGATATAAAGTATCTCCTATGATGAGGTAGTTCTTAGCATGAAGGCATAATTTACACCATTCCTCTCATGAGGAAGCTGCAGGATACTTCAAATTCTGGAGATATATAAGTATATCTCTGTACCATGGGGTCATAGGTGGATATCAAGAAGATATGCTCATCTAGGAATGAGTCTTCTTCAATGACTACATCTTCTTCAGTTGGAAATTCTGCTATAAGCTCAGTAAAAACTAAGGATTTTTTAGACTTAGCAGACTGGAAATCCAAGTCAAACTCTTGGAGAATGACTATCCATTTGTTGAATTTTCCTCCAACAATCTGTCGGGACAAAACACACTGAAAAGGATTAACATCCACCACTATTGTTGTAGTCCTTAGTAATATGTAGTGACATAATCTCTGAACAGCATAGACAGCTGCTAAGGCCAATTTCTCGACGTGGAAGTACCTGAGTTCAGGTCTGGATAAAGCATGGCTAAGATAGTAAATGACATTCTCCTGGAGCTTATCGTCTTCCTAGACCAGGACTACCCCAATGGTCGACTCAGACACAGCCAGATACAATATAAAATCCCCAGAGTAATCTGGTGGACGTAGTAATGGTGCCGACAACAAAGCTTTTTTCAATGCCTCAAAAGCGAGTTGTGCAGTTTCATCCCATACAAATGGGGTGTCCTATTTTAGCAGGAAGATGAAACCCTTGGTAATCTTGGCATAGTTTACAATGAAATGTCGGAGAAAATTGGACTTTCCCTACAAGATCTGAAGTTTCCTGATAGAATAAGGAGGAGGTAGATTTACAATAACCTCTACTTTTAATGGATCACCTGAATGCCTCTATTAGAGACAACGAATCCGAGTAGTCTCCCTAACTCAACATAGAACACACACATGTGGGGATTCAAGCAGATCTTATAGTATCAACATCACTCAAATATCAACCATAGGTGAACTGGATGGTCAATCCTCTTACAAGAATGGGCAGGCAGATCATCAAGGCAAGGTTCGACAATGGCTTTGATATCATGGAAGGCAAATTTCATTGCCTGTTGAAAGGTTGCCCCGGCATTTTTCAATCCAAAGGGATTTTTTTTGTATACGAAGGTACCCCAAGGACAAATGAAATCAGTTTCATGTTGGTCTTCCGGTTTTATTTGAATTTGATTGTATCCGGAGAAACCATCCATAAACGATAAAACTTCACTTCCCACGCAAGCATCTATAATTTGATCTATAAATGGCGTGGGATAGTTGTCCTTAGGATAGGATTTATTCAAATCTTGAAAGCCAATACAGACACATATGTTCCCTTACTTCTTATCAAAATGAACTGGGTTCGATACCCATTATGTTAGAGCTATGGGATAAATAAAACCAGCTTTCAATAGTTTTTCAACTTCAGCCTTTACAGCTGCCGCTTTACGCAGGTTAACAGGTATTAAATTTTGCCGAATAGGTTTAGCGTCAAGGTATGTTCAGATCTCATGTTCAACTATTGATGGATCAATTCCTGGCATCTCCTCATATGACCAAGAAAAAACGTCATGGAATTCCTTGAACAAGGACGTATAGATTGCAATCTCCTCAAGAGAGCAGTTTGCATAGATATGTATATTTTCCACAACGTCGGGATTTATAGATATGTTGATAGGGATAGTAGTGGAAATATTTGCCATATTCTCCTTGGCAAACATTCCTTCCCTTGGTAAGGGATTTATGGGTGTATCAACATCATCTATCAGTCTCATATGAAACTCTTGATTCTCTATCCTGCTTAGCTCTAGAAGAATATAGGATTGATGATGAAGATCTTCACAGATATTATCACATTCGCACATGGCTTCTAGAATGGCTTCATCAGAAGGTAAAACCATATCTAAACAATCCGTAGAATGCAAAGAGTTTTCTGCCCAAGCAGGCAAATAGACTTCTTCTAGGTCCTCTGAGACTATGAGAGGATCTAGAATGGGATCAATAGTGGTTTGAGTGATAGCTTGGTAAGCTAGTTCCACTACCGATAAGGGCACTTCTAGATCATGGGGGGAAGGGAGAACCCAAGGATCAGTCATATCAACAACCATGGCTATGGACTTCCCCACACTAGTAGAACCTATATAGTTAATCAGGGCTGGAAGATCAAATGTGTCCATCAATGATGCATACATTCCAGCCCCCAAGCTCTGTGCAGCAGGTTTGACCTGATCAACCAATGGCACAACTAACTCATTAGACTCCATGTGGCCTTTTTGAGTAAAATCAAGTTGGTCAATAGTAACCAACTTCCCTTCATGTGGAAATACTACCACCCGAAAGACGACCGACGCAATAGCGGACATGGCATAAGTCCAGCTTCTTTCCAAAAGCAAATTATAGTTCGGAGGTGCATCAATCACTTCCAACTCAACAGACACTTCTTTCCATACCAACTTAAATCCAAAATCCAATAGGATACCATGTGGATGGAATAACCTTCCATCGAAAGCAGTAAGTAGAGTGTTTGACGGGACCAACTCTGGGGATCTAAGAGCTTTCCAACGTGACAAGGACATAACGCATGTAGAATAACCCTCATCAAAAAATACCCTTCCAATGGTCTTTCCACCATGGATGACATCTATTGATAAGGCTACATGGTAAGGTAGGGAAATTTTAACATCAGATAAGTGAAATTTCGCCATGAGACTCGACGAGTCCATGCTGCCTAAGGATGCTAAGAGGGCATCCCACTGGGTAGGACAACTCTGTAAGACCTCTAAAGCTGACATTGCACAAGGATTTTGGGCTAATTCTTCAACCACGGAGTAGTTTGAAGCAGCCCTAGCATTAGGGTTATGCAAGGTCTTCTTAAAGACGCCTTTCGGTATCTTAGGCATAGTTTTAGCAGGCTTCTCGATCGTGAGAGGGTTAGAAGTTTCACCTATAGCCTTACCCTTCTCAGATGTCTCTTTTTCATAGTTTTTATTCCTATTATGTAGCAAAGTCGAAGATCAAACCATGTTGATATAATTGGGGTCAGGGGAATTTGAAGTGCCCCCTGCTACATTAGAAGTTGAAGCAAAATTCTATCCTTGGGGAAAAGGATCCTTCAGGACAGCCGGTTGTTGATATTTTAATAGCTTCTGGGTGGGTTTTTTCTTGTTTTGATTTCCCTCCCCTTTCTTTCCTCTCTTCTTCTTCCCACCGGGCTGCTAATTTACCTTCTGAGAGGTCTGTGTAAAAACATTTGCATTTTGGGGTGAGGGGGTAGCCTTTGCTTCCTCCACCGTAGAATGTTTAATAGACAGTTGATGGATCTGTTTGGCCAAAGATTCTATAGTGGGAGATTTTACGAACCCAACCACACCATCGACATGGGGTCCAAGCTTAGGTTTCTCTGCATCATGGGTAGGCCTTGGTGCCTCGAGGATAATCTCATACAAGATCCCAGATTGCGAATAAATCAAATCCAATTGTTGGGCCTTGAGAATGGCTTCTTCTTCATTCGTCACTCCTGAAGTGGATACGTCCTTAGATATGTAAGGTAACAGGGATTTAAGGAGCCACTCTAGTAAAAACTCAAGAGGAATAGTGGCTTTAATAAGGCTCTTTTGCCTCCTCCACTCTTGGATGTGATCCGAGATGTGGGTATCCTTATTCTTCCTGAAGGTAGATAACAAGTCCATTCCGAAGTCATATCAGACCGAAAGCTGAAAGTGGCTAAGGAATTCACTAGCCAAGTCCCAAAAACTACTGAATGCAGTAGAAGGAAACTCAATGTACCATTTTTCTGCAGTACTCATTAAGGCTCTTTGGAACAGCCTCAGCCTGATTGAATCTTCATTCAGTAAATTAGAAGAACACCATAAATGAAAAGTGGTGGCATGGGCCCTAGGATCTTCACCAACTTTGCCCTCGAATTTTGGGATGTCCGATGGCAATTTGGTGGGAATAGGTAGCCATAAGGGGTCATGCCTCACCAAGTCATTCATCAATTTAGACAAATATGGAAAGTTTAACGTTGCCAGGAACGGAAGCTTGGGTCGAACCGGAGCACTAAAAGTGCTAGTCTAGGGATTAGAGGGACTTGCCCCCAAATTCCCATATATAAAGGTGGGGTTGCCCCGTGTCACCGATTGCAAAGTGGCTGGATTACTTTGAAATGGATTCCATCTGTAAGCCACAGGATTGTGGGTGGGAAGTGCAGTATAAGAGGTTCGAGCCGTCCCAGTCGAAACTGGGGTTTGAAAAACAGGAGCAGGTATCCCTCCGCTAAAAAATGAAAAGGGAGAGCTCATGAACGGGGCCAAGAATGGAGTTTGAAAACCTTGACCATAAGAGGTAGTGTTTCCAAACTGCACTACTACATAAGAAGGTGATGGGCCTACATATGGAGTGGATGGGGGAATATGCCCCCCATTCCAAGGAAATCCTTGGACGAAAACTGAGGATTCTACTGGACCGCTCTAGGAAGTGTGTGTGAAGGAGGAAGGAACAGTAGGTATACTAGGAATCCCAGTAACCATGCCACCAGAAGCACCTTCTAGGCTTGTGGGAACTAATGGTTGAACCACCCGGCTCGCTGGAGTTAAGGGCATAGTAGGTATGCTAGATCTAGGGGAACATACCAAGGCATGTAGTACCCCTTCAGCCAGAATGGCTGAAGTGAAAACAAAAAAAAATTCTCCCATAGAAGACATTATCCTGTCCACAGGGACACCTAAAATAGGTGAATCAAAAGGCCTAACCTAGACGATCACAGGATCGTTTAAGTCAGTCAAGGGTGTATTAAAATTCCTTGCAAACTCGTCAGCCTGCAAGTCTTCTATCTTAACTGTATTAAAATCAGAGCGGTTAGCCCTAATTGTTGGTTCACCTAGAACTTCACTTACTCCTATCGGTTCAAATGAACCGTCCATGTCCAATCTCTGCCTTTGATGTGGAGGTGGAGGTTCCAATATAATGAGAGGAGGAAGGTTTTGCAACCTTCGTGACCTTCTTATAGGTTGGTCATCCATGATTGTAAATTTGACAATTCAAACCCTAAGGTCAGCTAAACACAAACAAACCACAAAACAATCACTATGAAAACTCATAAAGTCTCAACAGTCAGCAAGGGTAAAAGATATGCTTTCCCGAAGAAAGCTGAAGAATAGTTACTTGGTGTCCTTGAAGAGGTTCTTAGGCACAAGCAGAGAAATCACCCACCGCCCTCCTACACTTTCAACAAGGGTTACCTTCCAATCCTGTCCAAGGTGAACCAGAAATATCCTTCTAGTTTACCTATGTATGAACCCTAGATGTCAAGATACTAGAGGCTACCTTAACTATACCAACAGTCTGGGGGGACAGTCACAAGCCTGACTCATATGCATGGGAAGGGTAGTTGAGCCCGAAACTCTGTCTAGGACAGAATCCCAAGATGCGTAAAAGTATTGATTTACGTTTCAACAAGCAATCGGAGGGTTATCTCCTCAATCCATTGCCTCCACACGGCCTCGTGCTTGACTCCCATTTGGGAGGAGCTTCCCAGATACTATCGATAAAGAGAAGGATTTACCTATCGATAAGCCCACTATGTCTGAATTTTAAAACTTATGGGAAGTTTACACTTCCTATCCCACAAGTCTAGCCTAATCTAGTAGGTGTATGGCCCTAAAAAATAAAAATTACTAATAAATTTTAATTATTGCATTCATTTTAAGGGCTATTTTTTACTCAAAAGGAAGTGGAGTGAAGGACTATGATGTTTTTGACTCGATAAGAAATGTAAAACAAAGGTGTATATTTCCAAAGAAAATTACCACTACTAAAAAACAAGCTTCTTTTCTTCTTTTTGTAAATATAAATTGATGAAAATGCAACGATAAAGAGAACTCTAAGACTATATTTTTGTAGTTTTCTGAGATTATATTTTAAAAACTAAAAATAAAACTACTCTGTGCAAAGTCAAATGCAAAAGCTTCTAAATGTTTTTTTTTCACTTTTTAAAATGCTCAAAGACTACTATGCACCTAAATGCACAAAACTTGAGTATGATTGAATTAAACTAACTGTATAAAGTAAGCAAAGTGAAGTAAACAGATTAATAAGACCAAAATATCAACCACCTAAGGAAGACTTGGAACCCTAGATTGGGTGGACACAATGAAAGAAAATCACTGAGATGACACAAAGGCAAGTGGCAAACCAAATACTATCCGAAAATAGAATTGGATAAACAATGCCTAGAACCCTAATCACTGATTCAGAAAACAACACTTGAACCTATAACCCAAACAGGAAAATCCACTTCAAGTTGCTAACAAAAGACAATCCAAACAAGAAGAACTCAAGGGCTTCACAAGAAAGAACAAGGTGTGGCTAACAAGGTCATCAAACTGGCAGTGCAATGCTTATAAGGAATACCAACCAGAAAACAAACTTTATAAAGGGACAGGGACAAGAAAAACCCTAACCCAAAAATTTGAATACTCAAACTTGTACGCGACTGTGTACAAGGGCAACCCGTGTACTGTACGCGACTGTCCTAAAGAGAAACGCGCGTACGCAAGCCTCTGTATGCGACTGTATGCAAGAGTAACCCATGTATAGGTATAAAATTTTCTAATAAAAAGAGAACTTTTTCAAGGTCTTCAAACACTACCCTAAGCATGAACCAAGACAGGATACCACACATACAATCAAGGCAAAGACTGGGCAATGGTAAATAGAAATAACCCACAGCAGTCTGGGATCCCCAGTGCAGTCACCAGTTCTGTTGGTCAAGAATAAACACCCTTGTAACCTAGGGTCTGGGGTTACCAACGTACTTCTAAAACTTGCAGATAATCAGCTTTAAAGTACAAAAAGGAAATAGAAAGATATGATGGACTCACCTGATTAACGACGGTTGATCCAAGCTTTGTCTTCTCCCACTCTGCTCCTCTCCAAATCTTTCAAGGATGCACCTCCTTCACCTGCAAAGAAACCATTCTCCAAGTACAATATTATACATGCATATATTACAAGTTAGATGAACAATATATATAGAATGCTTGATCAAAAATATTCATCAAACAATGATACTTGAAAGAGACTCAACACAAGGTTGGAAGAAGAATTCTCTTTATTAACAATAGTGAATGAAATAAGTGTACAACCCAACGCTTGAAACAAGGACTCCTCTGCAACCAAAGGATTCTGAGTTCTACTTCTCCAAATACTTCTGAAGATATACCACCAGCATAACTTTTCTCTCCAATATTGATTGATTAATGCCCTCCTCAAGGCCTCTATTTATACTTTAGGAAATAGAGCAATTTCGAAGGTTGAGGAGGTTGAGACAGTTGAGATAGTTAATGATTAGGGCTCAATAAATCTCCATTAATCGTGTTTTATAATTTTTTATGTCGAATGGATGTGTACGCAAATATTGATACTGGAAACCCACGTATGACATGTGAGTTTCTATAAGGGAAACCCGTGAACAGATCTATATGCGGGTTGCAATGAAGATACTCACTTACAGTATGTGGGATATTGTGGAGATAGTCGCGTATGTACGCAAGTTGCTGTAGAGATAGTCATGTACGACATTCAACATATGAAAAGGTAAAATGGCAAGCTGGTTGGATAGTGAATGCATCTCATTTCATTCCCATCTATAGTGTTTAGGCAACCTTCAATCCATAAGTGTCCTTTTGTGTGCCAACATATGAAGTGTACTCGGATGGAGAAGTGAAATTTGGGTTGATAACACCCCCCCCTCCACTCTATATTTGTCTCTCTTTCACACACACACTTCCCTATGTATCCCCTTACCACTAATCACCACCCCCTATTACATCCCCTCTACAACACC
>LPNX010077068.1:14872-39306 GCA_001517045.1 Pseudotsuga menziesii
ACACAAACACATACCTATGTCTCCCCTTACCAATAAAAACCCATAACCTATCTCTCTCTCACACACACACACATCCATATGTCTCCTTTTAATGTCCCTTTTTTTAAATTTTTACCAAAATTCCCAATTTTCCAATTTTTTTCACAATTTTGGCTCTTGACTAGTTTTAGTGTCTTGGTCTCCAAATCAGACCGATTGCTCCCAAATATTTAGAGTGTATGAATGATATAATAACTTAATTTTTATTTTCAAGGATGTATTATGGTCCTCCAATAAATTCTACAAGTCTGTACTAAATTCTAAACAAGATAGATGATTTTACTGACAATTTTGGGCTCAAATCCCCCCAGGGTAAGCGGTAGAAATGGATTCCCAAATGTGTATAAAACCACTCGAATTCTTGAATTGAGGTATGTAATTTATATAATACATTATCAAAGACTCATATGCATAACCAATTGACCTCTCATGGATTTTATCACTTCTTTCAATCAGATATAAAAAACTAGTTTTGGACCCTTGGGGAAATGAGGTGTAGTTTGCTGCAATTGCTATGAAATTTGACCCAATGGCCACAAATTATTAGTTAATGAACATGAAACCCATAATATACTTTAATTTTATTCCATTCATTCATAAATCATCAATATTTTATACATCCATTCAAATCCATCAAGATTACAAGAGTTTACAACAAGGTAGTGGGGAAATGACACTGTTTCTCCATTATTGAGCAATAATACATGAGATTTCTTGGCCTTTTAAACTGAGATATTTCTGAAATTAAATATCATATAATTTAAATTATAAAAAAAAATACTGTAGCAAGATAATCTCCCTCAAAGAGATGAATAGCTCACCAAGTGCGCCTCACTCCATAGAGCTGAAATATGGTGAGAAAATTTGAGATGAAAGGAAGAACAAGATGAACTTGATATGTCAATGAGATTTTGTAGATTGCACCTGTAACTTATGAATCCATTGAATATCATTTAAATATATGAGTGGCCTCTCCAAACACCAACTAGGATGGGAATCTTTCACCCTTGAAATTGGCTAAGGCATGAACTAGTCATCCACTAGCTCTCTCTCTCTTCACTATAACAATTTTCAAAAATGATAAAAAGGTCCTTCTCATGTCTGATACCTATGTTTTATAAAAATTATTGGTCTTCTAAGGTTCCAAATCCATCCATAAACCAAATCCAAGTTGAATTGGTGTGGCAGCTCATGCTATGCCATGTGGTCTCTCTCTTCACCTTCCCTCTTCTCCCAAATTCGAGTAGGAGCCTCTTGGCCTTCTCCAACTCCCATGATCTCCCTCTAAGTTTTTCTATTCAGGATTGACATGTCAGATATTTCATATTTCAGCCTTTATATCTGACCTATGTCATAACTGTCATAGAATATTCATCATTGGTGTCATAGATGTCATAAATGTAAGGGGAATCTAGCCAAGTGTCCATGAAACTCCCATTTGGATATTCCTCTCCCCATGTAAGTTACAATTCATCCCAAATTTTACCTATGAAGTATATGTACAATTATATTAACCTTATAACCCATTCAAAAAAATTAGGCTTCCCATAGATTCAAGATTGCAAGAGGAGGATGCCATTTAACATAAGAATTCTAGCTTGAGTGGGCCCCATAGTCTCCATGTGTCTCCATTCTCCATAGAAATTTCATTTTTCACTTGAATTAATTTAATTAAATCCATTAAATAAATATTTATTCCTTCTAATGTCTAAAAACCATTTATTATCTCCCTTATTAACTTCCCAATATCTCCACCCAACCTAGGGAACTAGTAGGATTGATGGAATTTTAGTGCTACGCAATTATTAAAAATGGGGATATTACAATCCTCCCCACCCAATATTGCTTGTCCTAAAGAAATTTAATATTTTTATTATGCAATATTATTTCATATTCCCAAGTGTAATCCTAAGTTTGGTACTCCTTCCTTTGCACCAAGTGCTATCTTATGGTTCTGCTCATTAATTTTCTTTAGCTGCAATTTAGTAGTGGAACTCATGTATTGCAATTTTGTGTTCCAAAAAGTAAATATATGTGGATTGTGCATATTTATATATCCTGTAACATCACCACTAATACCAAAAGGAATAATCAAATCCATAAAAACCAAATTTCTACAAATAATCTTTACCTCCATATTTTGGAAACCTTTTCTGAACTTTCACCCCTTTTTTGCTTCTGTATAATTCTTTGAACTTGGTACTGAGTTACCAAACTTTGAATTGCTTAATATTCTAATAAAATATCAATGAGGAACCACCATTATTGTTTCTAAACTACTTTGATTACCATCATCTTCTCAAGTGGTGAATGAATCTCCAATTCTACCCCCAAAATTGAAACCAATGAGACCAAAAATGATCTCAAGGTCCCATATGATCCTGATACATGGATGGTGTGAAATGACTATGATGATATGCCATGAACACCAAGCATGTGAAAATTTAATCCATCTCTCGAAATTTACTCCACATAGGAAACATGAACACTGCTTTGCAAAGATGAACTCAAACAACTGAAGGTTGGTTTTCTTTCTCAAACCAACAATCGAACTGCTACTCCAAGTGAGATGAAACAAAGAAATTATAGGATCCCATTGCTGGTATTTCACCCTTCCAAACATCATGAGTACAAAATATAGATCATGAAATTACATAACAACTTCTCACAAATGTACATCAAGAAGGTACCTCATCAAAGAATCATGAAATTGCTTGTACATCCAAGTAAGTAGATCACCATGTGGCCCATACACACAAGCATAAAATGGCCACTGAAATCAGCTCGAATGACAAAGGTGAGGATCCCATGTCCCATAATGTTTCTCCAAAAATATATAATGTGCATCAATATAATCATCCATGTGTTCTTTCATCCAAGAAGTGAATGAAGAACCTCCACCAAAATTTGAACCAAATAAGGAGCAAGGAAAACATGAAGACTTCAAGTGGCTCAAAGAAGTCTCATCAATACATGCATGAATATGTATATCATCATGAAATAACATATAAGTTTTCTTCTAATAATAATGTTCCTCAATCATATCCCTCTTCACCCAAGTGTCAGATGAAGTTCCTCCAACATCAAATGAACCAAGTGTTGAGCAAGAAAAACCATGAGTCTTCAAGTGACTCAAATAAATATCATAGGTGCATCCATGTAGATGTGTATAATCATAATGTAACAAATGATGTTGCTGAAAATGTAAATAATAATTTCCTCCAACCGTGTCATAATAAAAATTAAATATAAGAGTTCCATACTCCTCATGTGGCACCATCAAAAAGAACCCTTCCACCCATACTTCATTGAGACTGATGCTGCAAAACTTGGAATAGTAGGATGTAGGAGAATGAACTAACTCATCCAAATGATCAAAAAGTGAAGAATTTTCATAAGGGTAGTATCATGCAACTCCTTCAAAATTATGAAACCTTTGTCATAGATTGGCTCCAATGTAGAGGAATCACGCTCTTCATTAAAAATTGCATAACATTCATCAAGAGATAAATCAAGTTCCTCTTCCACCACATCGAGTGTTTGGATATCTTCAAGTTCATCTTCAAAAAAATCAAGAACATTTAAATTTCCACATTTCTCATGATCCACCACATCATGAGAATCCTCCAAACAATCTACCATTTGACAACCTGAAACATAGGAGGAAAAAAAAGTGTCTTGCAAATTTTCAAGAAATTGCTCATTTTGAATTGTGAGCTTATGAATAAATTCATTATTATTCAAGTGGGATTCATGTAACCATTCACTAAGCTCAATGAAATTTTTTCTATCAAAAATAAAAGACATGAAATGACCTTTGATGTTGCACATTTCTCTTTGAATCTTCTCCATGTCTTCAAGGAAGGATGGCTCCTCCAAGGAAGTATCTCTCCAGCAAGAATTTGATACCAATTATTGACTGTCATGGAGTATTCTAAGGGCTTCTTGGATATTATTTTCATTCATATTTAAGGACCCTTAAATAAAATGAGTCTCTTGCAAATGAACCTCTTCATCTTCTTCCTTCTTGCTTGGACCAACTTCATGAAGATCAAGTGGTGATGGGGAAGTTGGTCTTGCTTCTTTTTCAACTGCTACAAGGTCTTCATTTTCATGTTTAATGGAAGTTTGGCTTGCATAAAATCTTTCAAAAGTGATCTCTATGTCACCAAAATAGAGGTGTGAGCACACATCAGTAGGTTCTCCTTCATAGTTCAAGCATCCCTCAGTAGATTCTCAGCTTTGTTTCATATCCAAGGTAGAATGTGTTTCAAAATGATCTTCAATATTTTCAATAGAAATTTATTCATACTTATGTGATACCTCTTCACATTTTTCAGATTCACTTGGGAGTGAATTTCGATCCTCTTCATGTACTACTTCTTCTACTTCACCTATTTCAGAACTAGGTGGTTCATGGGTCTCCTCCTTTTGCTCCTTCAAGCAAGCTGATGCATTTTTCCCCTTGGTTTTATTAAAATCAATATATTTTTCCCAACTTTGGATAGCCAAAAATTCTAATCCTTTCATAATATTCTTTTTCATGTCTTCGACGATAGGCTCTATTATTTTTATATGCTCCTCACCATCATATGAGGTTCCCTTTTCATCCCTAGTCATATTTTCCTCTTCAACAAAAGCACTTTTGGGTTTCAATTTCTAATGGTGGTACCTGAATTATTGTCCTCATAAATATCACACCAAATCAGGTGAAAATATCATTCTCTGATACCACTGTAAATTTTTACCAAAATGCCCAATTTCCCAATTTTTTTCACAATTTTGGCTCTTGACTAGTTTTAGTGTCTTGGTCTCCAAATCATCCCAATTCCTCCAAAATATTCAGATAAGGTGTATGAATGATATAATAACTTAATTATTATGTTTATCGATTTATTATTTCCCTCCAATTACTTCTGCAAGTATGTACTAAATTCTGAACAAGATAGATGATTTTACTGGCAATTTTGGGCTCAAATCCCCCCCAAGGTAAGTGGTAGAAATGGCTTCCAAAATGTGCAGAAACCCACTCCAATTATTCAATTCAAGCAGGGGATGTGTAGAATACATTATGAGAGACTCATATGTATAACCAATCTACCTCCCATGGCTTTCATCACTTCTTTCAATCAGATATAAAAAACTAGTTTTGGACCCTTGGGGAAATGAGGTGTAGTTTGCTCCAATTGATATGAAGGTCAACCCAATGGCCACAAATTATAATTTAATTAACATGAAACCAATAATATACTTTAATTACAGTCCATTCATTCATAAATCATAAATATTTTATACATCCATTCGAATCCATCAAGATTACAAGAGTTTACAACAAGGTAGTGGGGAAATGGCACTGTTTCTTCATTATTGAGCAAGAATACATGATATTTCTTGGAATTTAGACCTGAGATATTTATAAACTTAAATATAATATCATGTACAGAAGAATACAAAATACTGGAGCAAGAGAAGATCCCTCAAAGAGATGAATAGCTTACCAAGTGCGTCTCACTCCATAGAGCTAAATATGGTGAGAAAACTTGAGATGAAAGGAAGAACAAGCTGAATTTAATATGTCCACAAGCTGCTGCAGATTGCACCTATAAATTATGAATCCATTTAATATCCTTGAAATACCTGAGTGGCCTCTCCAAACACCAACTAGGATGGAAATCTTTCACCCTCGAAATTGGCTAAGGCATGAACTGGTCATCCACTAGCTCTCTCTCTCCACTATAACAATTTTCACAAATTATCAGAATGGACTTCTCATGGATGATACCTAAATTTTATAATCATTATTGGTCTTATAAGGTTCCAAATCCATCCATAAACCAAATCCAATTCGAATTGGTGTGGTTGCTCATGCTATGCCATGTGGCCTCTCTCTTCACCTTCCCTCTTCTCCCAAATTCAAGTAGGATCCTCTTGGCCTTATCCAAATCCCATGAGCGCCCTCTAATATGCTCTATTTGATTACACACCTTAATTTGAAAGAATTCAATTATCTTGGCCTTACAAAAGCCTTGCCAAATTTTAGCCTTCACTTTATTAATGATTAAATGAACACTTTTGGAAGATTGAGATTAATTATTTAATTGCTTGATTATGAGTTATAAATTTTGAATTCAAATAATGTGTCAAAATTTATAATCCTCAAATTTTCATTAAAATCATTTCTTCATTCGTAATTTTGACTCATAAAATAATCTATTTACTTAAGTCTACCATTGAGCAATTTTTGGTATGAGTTTGTTTCGTTTAATCTTTAATAGTCATAAAGGGTTATGATAATATATGTAAGAGAGTGTGACAAATTGTGAGTTTCCTCATTTTTATTGAAACTCTGATCTTATTAATTTTACTAATTAGTTTTGAGCATATATATTTGAAAATGTCATTTTTTTATTTAAAATTTGTATTAATCTTTTTAACACGATAATCAGTAAGATGGTAATTATAAATAAAACCATCTTATTCAATAGATCCCTTCATAAAGATTGATAATTTTAAAAATGATTTTAGTCTATAATTATGTCAAAAGAAAAATGCTTTCATAATTCATAGGATGGAGTATATGTCTCAAAATCTAATATCTTTTAAAACATTTTATATTTAAACTTTTGATGATGCCTTTATATCTACGCATTAAAAGAATAAAACATCATTTATTGAAAAGAGGAAAATTGTATTATACTATTATCTTAAAACATATATGTGTATTCACATGGGAGTTCATTTTTGCACTTTGATTTATTTAATTTATCAAACAAAATTTGCACATTGGAATCGTAATTCAAAACTTTTATTGAATTTGCATTTGCAAGGGAATTAACATTAAGTTTGGTAAATTTTATTCATGACTTTGTCTTTCTTGAAGTGATATGAAAACTCCATTCTTCATGTGGAATAACTTTCAAAGGCTAAATGACATCAATGAGTAAAAAAACACACCAGATGGAGGGAATTTAGAGGATTTATGGAGAAAAGGGCAAGTTCATCAAACTAACCAAACTACAAAAATAGAGAATCGCGTACATGTAGAAGACATTGTTTTTCATGGACGATTGTGAGAAAACCGTGGGAAATTAGCTCAAACGGTTGAAAACCCACTTCACAAATAGGCATATTTACCCATTAAATAATTTCATTTCCAAAAAAAATGCATGAGCTATGAGATATTCATACATGTTTGAGCCGGATGTTTCCAGAAATCATCTAGCTGTAAGATTCATTTTTTGGAGTTTTTTATGAGACTTCTCTCTATTTAAAAATAAATAATTCAACTTGTGGGGAAGGGGAAAGGTCTCCAAAGATATGAATATGAATTTATTCTCTTCTGAAATCATTTCTTTTCTGTAAATTTTTCTTTGGAAAGAGTTGAGGAGATGCTGCCAAGGGAAGTGTTGGGAGAATTGGAGGGAATTTTCTTCCCAAAATTTATGTTTTGCTTCTCTTGAGATTAAAGGATGGATGTAAGCATGGGAGTGTGTCATGATCAGTATTATTCCTTTTTAACAAATTTCTTCCACAACCTCTTAAATCTCGTTTGAGAATTTATTTTTCAATACATATAAAAAATCATATTTTTGGCATATGTATACTATGTGATTGTATGCTAATTTCTTCTTCATTATTCCTCGAATTCTATGTTATTATTGAATCTATTTAATTGATCACATGAGTGTTTTAATGATTAATTGTTGTTATTATTTTAATTATTCATGTTGTCAAAAGATACATGTTGTTTAAATTAGAATGATTGACTTTACATTGTCATTATTATTCAAATAGTATCTATCTTAATTCAGGTTTTAAGGTAGCATTAATACTAACCATGATTCCGCGTATGATAGCATAGAATTAGATTAATTAAGTTTTTGTTTTAATTTAGAATTTTAATTTTACTTCATGAATGGAAAGCTACATTTTAGCAGTTGCTAAATCTGTGTGTTTTAGGTTTTTGAAATTTGCATCTTAGTTAAATTTATTTTCATTTTAGAATAGTTTATCCTTTAGGAAAGTATTAAGATCTAATGAGACTCTATTCTAGAGAGAAACCCTACAAAGGCAGCATGGCCTTTGTTCTCATGACAATCAACTAATCCAAACACACTGGAAGCTGCAGTAAGCAACTTGTGTGGGTTGATTTTCCTTAGTTGGCCTCATTCAAAAAATCCGGCCAACAAATGACACTAAAAGGAGGGCCTGCAGTAAAACAAATGGTTTTTTTTTATGTTTTTATTATTTATTCATTAACTATTTATCCTCTAGCCCTTATATTTCAATGAATTATATCTTATTCTTCTTTGATGTCATACATGCATCATAGGGTTGGTTAGATGGTAAGCTAACCAGTTAGAGTCAATTTTAAATTATATTTTATTAATTATGGATCATTTCCAAATTTTTGCATGGGATTCAAACACAATATTGAACTTGCATGGACCATTGCATGATCTCCCTAGAAAGGCAATTACTTTCTTGCCAAAATTTGACAGTGAAGGGAAAATCACAGCTTTAGAACACATAATAAAATATGAGTCTATATTACGTTTACTTGATATTCAATATGAATATGTTCTATGTAGGATTTTCCCCTTCACTTTCAAAGGTAAGGTATCATACTGGTACTTTGTTCTTCCCATTAATATTATTCATGGTTGGTCTGATTTTAAAATAATTTTTCAAAATGCTTATCATATTTATAATGTGAATGATATATATCTTTAGTTGGATTAAATACAAGTCAAATAAGGTGAATCTATATGCAATTTCAACACACGCTTTCGACAGGTATATCATTGACTCAAAGACAATCAAAGACCTTCAACTGACATTGTTTATGAGTAGTATGTGCGTTCTTTAACCAAATCTATAGCTGTGCTTATTGCACACTGAAGGGTAAAATTGATTTTGATCAAGCATGTGACCACGCACAAGTTCTTGAGAAGGATTTTAAGAGGTATTCCCATGACCTTTCTTCTTCTTTATTTTCCAATAATAATGATGATAAAAATAGTGTTGAAGAAGATAATGAATCTCAAATTTCTAGGTTAAAGGAACAAGTTAAAATTTTGCATGATGAAATTATGTCTTTGCATAATCATAATAATAAATAAATTATGCATAATGAAGGAAAAATTGCATCTATATATAAAAAATAAATAGGTTTACAAGAAAATAAAAACCTATCTATAAATTCATTGCAAAATATTGATTTCCATTTTCCTCCACCTGGAATCGAATATGAGGAATGCCTTACTTCCAACTCTCATAGTTTTGAATCCACATCAAAAAATCTTGAAGAAGATCATAATTCAAGATTTTTTGACTTATTAATCGAAGGCACCACATCATTTAATCACTTTGATCAACTTTCTAATGAATCTAAAATTGATTTACAAACTAGTGACTTTACTCTAGATACCAATAGCCTTGTGAAAGAATCAAGTTCCTTTCATAGTTTACCATTTTCTAGAGTTGATACTTGTTTAGAATCTGACTGTCTTGATCATAAATCTTTTTTTGATCTAAATTACAAATCTGAAGTTGATATTGAAAGTTCAACATCTAAGAGAGATATAGCTCTAAATTCAGTTGATAAATCTGATCATAATATTTCAAAGCAATTTTGGACTTGTCCTCAATCTAACTCTTCAACTTCAAACCAGAGTTCTGTTTCATATGAGTATGTGAGTAATGATAATGTATTGAATGATTATACAAGCTCACCTATTATTGAGACATTGGGTAATAGTTTTGTTTATCAAACCAAAATTTATCATGCTCCTGCAACACAAGCTTGTGTAGAACTACAATCCCATAATTTACAACAACACAAACTTAATATTGATAATCTTCTCACCATAAAACAATGTTTAGAAGATGGTGAGGGGATATTTTTGGGAAAGTATTTCTCTTCTGAGTTAGAAGATTTCTATAACTACCCTATTTGCTCACAAGAATTTTATACAAAATAATTTTTTCCTGAATGTTTATTTCCTTCCAATATTGAAGATGTAACAAGTACTCTTGATGATGAATTAACCAAAATCGTGTCTCAATCTGATGATATTTATGAAAGATGTATGTGTTTACAAGGGAATATTCATAAGGAAAATATTGCACATCATACATTAAAGAGATCATAACAAATCTTGAATTTACCCTTTGTAAATCAAACTTTAGATAAAAAATTAGAAGGAGATCAAATCTCTTCACATAAATGTCCTAGTTTTATAGCTTATCAATCTATCACATCGAAAGAAGGGATGGTAACAATGAACTATTTTAAGCATGACTTTCCCTTTACTATTGACCCATTCCAATCTATTTATAATCATTGTACATATCATGATCCAATAGAATCTTGGTTAGAAGATTCATTTCATACAAGATTCCCTGTAAATAATAATTTTCTGATGTTGAGCTTGTTGGAAATAATTCTAGATAGTTTTGATTTTGATTTTTATATTATGCTATTTTCATTTTTTACTTTCGATGTACATATGTTTGTTAGTTTGATTTTACATGTTTGGTTACATTAGCTATATGATATTACTTTATTCTTAATTTTATTCCTCTAGTACATATGTACATATCTAACTTTAGATTTAGTTTCGTTAATTTGTTTTCTTTTATCACAAGTACGATGCTTTCTTTTTAGTAATGTGCAATTATCATGTAATGAATCAATTTCAGGACGAGGACAAGCTATTGTTCAAGAAATACACATTATTTTATATCTTGCGTATATATTAATCATCTCATTGTAAGCCTTATTTTCAACTATTAAGACTTAATGACAAAACTACTTATGAATGAGGATTTGAAGTTTTAAAGCAATAATATTTGAAGATGATGTTCAAAATCTTTTCTTACTTTAAAAAATTTTTAAAACATAGCTCACTCATATTTTAATTGTAATTGTAAAGTGCAACGTTTAGAATTTGGTTTGCATCATTTTTTATTGTCCTTTTGATAATAATGAATAAAGGGATCTGATTTATTCAAACTTCTCATCGATTAATTAAATGAATCCTAAAGAATGAATACAATTTTAAATTGAATGATTTTGCAAATATTTTTGAAACTTGACATTAAGGACTAGCTTATGATGTTTCTTATCAAATTACAATATCTATAATATTCACATCTCATAATTCTACTTTTGTTCATGTTTGAGCCTTTTACTAAAATTTTAATCCTTTGTATATTAGAGTCAAATTTAACATTAGGAGATCTGTCGTCATTATTTACGAATGTCATGATTTTATGATTTTTACATTATTTTGTATATCTCATCTCATAGAATATGACCATGTCCTTATTTTCAAATTTCGAGTTTATTTATCTTCTTCGACGGTTAGCTAAAGTTTCGATAGATTTTTAAAAAAATTGCTTATCATTTAAAAATTGGTCATCTTTGTGAATACTTAATTCATCTTTTCTTTTGGATTGTAATACATACCTTTTCGTTGAAATTTGTATTTTATCATATCCTATCTTGTATATAAGTTTTTGAGTAAATTAATGATTGTGACTTCTATATTTTTCAATTTCAAGATTGATTGTTTGATTGGTTTTAGTCTTGAATTTGATACTTTGATTTTTCTTTTTGTTGTTTTTGAAATAAGGAGGTTGTAAATAAATAAATATCTGTGGTTGAATTTCACTTTGTTCATTTATTTTGAGTAGTTGTGATAAAGTCTAGTCTTTCAATTCGCTTAAACTAACCAGATATTCTTAAATATGGAATGAACCTGTTATAATATTATAGTATTTGTAAGTATGATTAGGATTAGTCCTCTATGATCTATTTCTTTATTATAGTGAATATAACTAGTTAGTTACATTTTTAAAACCTTGTACTTGGAAAATATTTATCAATCTGAATTATCAGTTACCTTTAAACTTATTCCATTCATAAATTTTATAGTAGTATAAAGTTGGGAAAGGGAGGTCTCAGTAATGATCCGGTACAATCGGGATCATGAAAACCACTGGTATGACATTACCAAGAAATATGGTAGTGGCTCTTGGTTATTTGATCAAGAGATATGGGGTTTTAGTAATGAGGCAGCTAATTCATTTTCTGGTGATGTTTGTGAGTGGCATTGTATTTTGGTTACCAAGTGAGGAAATTGATTCCTTGTTTTATAAAGAATAGTTAAACAATTCAAAAAAAAAAGAGAACAAAAAAAAAGAAAAAAATGATGAAAAAATGCATGATTTCAATAAGTGGAACAGGTTCTATAAATTTTTCAGAGAAGTAAATAGCTACATCTTTATACTGATGGTTTGAATTATCTTTAATTTTTTAGTACTTAGTCTTGACAAGGTAATCTTCTGGCTCATCTTTAAAAAAAAAACTTTATTGACAGTAGAGAGGATAATTATGAAAGTGTTTGCAGATATGAAAATCATTAGACACTGGTTTTAATCAGATTGAGGTTTTCTAATTTCTCAGAGCAAATCTAAAGACTATGTCTTACACATTTATTTGAAATAAGATGGCATAGATAACTAGTTCAGCCAGGTATATCTCCATTTGTTGGAACCCCAACAACTCCCCCTTGATTTTCACAAAAATCAAGCGGGCCCTATTAGAAATCTTGTAAATATCTAGCTATGATTTTCTTTACTTGAGTTTATTCAATGATTTAATAGCCTCCTTTTCAAACATTTGATTTTCTTCCCTTTTTATTACTCGGTTATTCCTGATGAAAATGATGGTAGTTCTGCTTATTGGTTATTCTATGATTACTTTGCGACTTTATGATCATTTCTTTTCATCACATCTTTTTATTGATTGTTTTTGTCGACAAGTTAACCTTTTATCATTTGAATATTTTTGCCTCCTACTAGTTAGAGAACACTTGCATGCTCTTATTTGACCTTGGTTGATTTGATTATACACCTTACTTTGAAATAATTCAATTATATTGGCCTTACGACAACCTTGCCAAATTTTAGCCGTCACTTTATTAATGATTAAATGAACACTTTTGGGAGATTGAGATTAATTATTTAATTGCTTGATTATGAGTTATAAATTTTGAATTCAAATAATGTGTCAAACTTTATAATCCTCAAATTTTCATTAAAATTATTTCTTGATTCGTAATTTTGACGCATAAAATAATGTATTTACTTAAGTTTACCATTGAGCAATTCTTGGTATGAGTTTGTTTTTGTTTAATCTTTAATAGTCATTAAGGCTTATCATAATATATGTAAGGGAGTGTGACAAATTGCAAGTTTCCTCATTTTTATTGAAATTCTTATCTGAATAATTTTACTAATTAGTTTTGAGCATATATATTCAATTGCTTAATTAAAATTTTTATTAATATCTTTTCCGCGATAATCATTAAGATGGTAATTTTAAATAAAACCATCTTATTCAATAGATCCCTTCATAAATATTGATAATTCTAAAAAAGTTCTTAATCTATAATCATGTCAAAAGAAAATTACTTTTATTTTCCTAGGATGGAGTATATGACTCAAAATCTAATATATTTTAAAACATTTTATATTTAAACTTTTGATGATGTCTTTATATCTACACACTAAAAGAATAAAATATGATTTATTGAAAAGAGGAAAATTGTATTATACTACTATCTTAAAACATATATGTGGATTCACATGGGGGTGCCTTTTTTCACTTTGATTTATTCAATTTATTAAACAAAACTAGCACATTGGATTTGTTATTCAAAACTTTCATCGAATCTTCATTTGCAAGGGAATTAACCTAAAGTTCGGTAATTTTATTCATGACTTTGGCTTTCTTCTAGTGATATGAGAAAGCCATTGTTCATGTGGAATAATTTTCAAAGGCTAAATGACATCAATGAGTAAAAAACACACCATATGGAGGCGATTTTGAGGATTTATGGAGAAAATGGTCAGATCATCAAACTAACCAGACTACAAAAATGTAGAATCGCGTACCAGTAGAAGACATGTTTTCCATGGATGATTGTGAGCAAACCATGAGGAATTAGCTCAAACGGTTGAAATCCCACTTCACAAATGGGCCTAATTTCCTTATATCATGAGTCGTTTCCCAAACAAATGCATGTGTTGTGAGATATTCAGGTCTATTTGGGCCATATTTTTCCAAAAATTCGCTATATGTAAGATTCATTTTCTGGAGTTTGTTATGATTATTCTCTCTATTTAAACAGAAGGAATTCAACTTATGGGGAGGGGGGAAGGTCTCCAGAGATCTGAATATGAATCTATTCTCTTCTGAAATCATTTCTTTTCTATAAATTTTTCTTTGGAAAGAGTTGAGGAGATGCTACCAAAGGGAAGTGCTAGAAGAATTGGAGAAAATTTTCTTCCCAAAATTTATGTTTTTTCTTCTCTGGAGATTTAAGGATGGATGTAAGCATCGGAGTGGGTCATGATCAGTATTATTGTTTTGTAACAGAGTTCTGCAACAACCTCTGCAACCTGGTTTGAGAATTTATTTTCCAATATATATAAAATATCATGTTTATATTTGCTAAATCTATATTTTTTGCATATGTATACTATGTGATTGTATGCTAATATCATCTTCATTATTCCTTGAATTCTATGTTATTCTTGAATCTGTTTAATTGATGACATAAGTGTTTTAATGATAAATTGTTGTTATTATTTTAATTATTCATGTTGTCAAAAGATACATGTTGTTTAAATTAGAATGATTGACTTTACATTGGCATTCTGATTCAAATAGTATTTATCTTAATTCAGGTTTTAAGGTAACATTAATATTAACCATGCTCTTGCGCAGGATAGGATAGAAATATATTAATTAAATTTTTGTTTTGTTTTAATTTTAGTTTTAGTTTTAACAGCTTCTAAATCGATGTGATTTAGCAACTACTAAATCTGTGTGTTTTGTGTTTTTGAAATTTGTATCTTAGTTAAATTTAGTTTTCATTATAGAATAGTTTATCCTTTATGAAAATATTAATATATGATTGTGAGACTCTCTATTCTAGAGAGAAAACCTGCAAAGGAAGCAGGGTCATTGTTCCTGTGAGAATCAACTAATCCAAGCAAACTGGAAGGTGTAGTAAGCAACTTGTTTGGGTTGATTTTCCTTAGTTGGCCTCATTCGGAAAATCTGGCCAACAATAATGTTATAACCTCTTGGTATGTGGTTCATATGCTCTTCTATATTCTAGACAATATTTTGGTTTATGCAGGATTGTAATTTTTATAGGAATTTCAAATTCTTTAATCTAGTAGTCATGTCTGATTTTACTATGGTCCTTTATTGTGTTTGTGTACTTCAGTCATGTGATGGTAATCATTCTATATTTTGCATAGGTGATCCAATTGTATCCATTTTCTCAATATTATAGACATTTGATCTGTTTCCTTATATCTCACTGGTCCTTGATCTCTATTTAAATATCATGGAAGTTCAATATATTGGGAGATGAAGAAATAGTAGATAGTGATGTACTGGATCAAAGATTTAATTTTTTTCAATTAGAGGAAATTTCAACTCAAAATGGGCCTCCTAAAATGAACTAATAAAATAATAGTTAAAATAATAAAATAATATTTATTAATTTTGGAGAAAGAAAAGAAAAAAACTACTTTTTGTTTGTATTTTTAACATATCTCCCCGTGATTTTACTCAGATTTTGATCGGGAGAGCTTGTTGGATGTGGAATTATATTCTGCATCCAACGAGTACCCACTCGGCATACTTTTGACGGACCCCCCTACCCCAAAAACAAGAAATACCTGAAAAAATGGAATGATGATGTCATCATTCCATTTTTTCACGTATTTCTTGTTTTTGGGGTAGCGGGGTCGGTCAAAAGTATGCTGAGTGGGTACCCGTTGGATGCGGAATCTAATTCCGCATCCAATGAGCTCTCCCGATCGAAATCTAAGTAAAAACACGGGGAGATATGTCAAAAATACAAACAAAAAAAGTAGTTTTTTTTATGATACCTATCCCCAAATTTATATTAAAAAAGTGTTTCAGACCTATACAGTATTTCAAATTTAAAGCAATTTCATTGGCTAACACATGATGACATGGAATTTGAATAAAATTTAAAAGGCCCATTTTGAGTTGAAATTTCCTCTAATTAGTAAATAGGATTTTATGTCACTCCATGGATTTTTCCCTCTATATGGATTTTATCACATAAATATTGATGTCTTGATCTTTCACTTGTTTGTGAACTATTTGTCTTTGGTGTTCAATGTTGTGATATTTATTTTCAATAAATAGTTATTTGAGCCTTTCCACAAAAGGCATGAATCGGTAAGGCCATGTCTAAGTAGTAGAATTGTTGGTTGGTAAGAAAGTTTCCATGAATCATTCACCATGCAAAAATTCCTTTCTACATATCATGTGAAACCTTATAATCAAGTGTTCCATTTTGATTTGGTCTCCAAACTTTGTTTAATCTAGAATTAGGGGTGGTTTCTAACCAACCTAATTATAACCATTGAATTGATTGTAACTAGCAAAGAGTTTTTTGGTTTTTCTATATCAAATTCTTCCACCAATTTCAATGAGACCAATTTGAAATATGTTTTTTTGGTATAAAATGCTTAATGTTATCAATAAAGAATTTATATAAAATATTCAACTAAAAACAAATGGGCTGATGCACAATCATGGACTCCTTTAAAGACACTTTAGATGCCACATAATACTGGAAAAACCCGGAACCTCTGACTTTAGGTGAGAATTAGGGGTACCTCCCTAACGTATTTGAAGATGAAGTAAAATGACAAAAAAAAAGGTAATTGAATCAGATTTCATAATATATAACATTTATGCAGAAAAAATGTGTGTAAATGATTATAAAATAAGTTTCTGTGAAATTGGGTTTTCAAAATTTGAGCACATCATAACATATATGTTTGTAAAGGTGCAGCAATATATGAGGTAAATGATGTCAATTTTGTATAAACTCTTACAGACATGTAAAGGACATATGCGCCTAGTGAAACACTATTTATTCATATTTTTTATGATTTTTTTTTTATTAATTATTGAAGTCAGAAAAACTCGAAATGAAAATGTTATGTGTGGGTGCAGTACTTTAGAGGAAAAAATTAATGAAATATTTGGTTTTAATATATAATATTGTAGAGATAGCTCTCTTCTAGTGCACCATATAGTTTTCTCGGCAAATGGTGAAGGCAATCAAAAGTTATATAAAAAAAAATCGATGTATCTATTTTCAAAAACTAACATGTATCATTTAGAAAAATAATAATAAATAATTAAAACATACATTTGAAGGAAAAAATTACATATTCAGAATTGTAAGATCGTACTCTACAATATTCTAAATTTTCATAAAAAAATATTGTGTTTGTCAAAGCAAAACATGCCATTGAAACTGAGCATATTGATAGAATTACAAAAGACAGGCAATAGCCCTGGTTTTTTTGTCCTAGCCAATAGGTTCAGTATTTCGAACCTAATTCTGAACATAATGCCAAACCTTATTCCCGCTGAGTTTTTAAATTTTTAAAACATGCATATGCATTTTAGCTTATCTATATCGCATATGCGATATAGTGCATATGGGATTGATATCGCATATGCGTTTTGGATTAATTAATTTGGTACATGAGTAAAAAAGAGTAATGACACCCTTATCTCATTATAATACCATTTAGACTCCCAATATTCCATCTAGATGGTCTATGGAGTGGCTCATGGCCCAACATTACATTGGTTAAGAGGGGGGAGAGTTAAAGGAGGGAGAGGAAGGTGTAGAGGGAATCATGGGAGGGAGGGATGGGTAGGGGACATATATGGGGGGGCTGAAGGGAGGAGAAATATAAAGGGAAGGGAGGGATGGGTATGGGAGGTATATGAGGGGGCGATGGAGGGATGAAAAATATAAAGGGAAGGGATTGGTGGGAGGGGAATAAATATAAGTGGGAGGGAGGGACCTGAGGTCTTAGACATCATCAAGGGATGAAACCTCTACTTTAGGCCCTAACTGAAGCTTCTAGGAATCTAGGACCACCAATAACACCTTAAACCACCATATGTACCTCTTGAGGTCATTCTTAGCTTTTTGTGTGTGCATTGACACCATTAAGTTGTTTTAATCAATAATGATGGATTTAGAGACCTTTGACATGGTTGAGCGATCACAAAACCTAGGTCGTAGACACTAAAGCAAGCTTCCAAGGATCCAGAGGAAAGAATAATGTATCAAGACACCACACATGATCTCTCTAGGGGGTCCTTGGCCTTAGATCGGGTATATGCGATTGATTCTAGTGATTTTGTTCACAAGAATAATGGGTCTCAAGGCCCTAACATAGTGGATGTGTTGGTACCATTACGAAGGAAAGGGTAACTTCAAGAGGTGATGGCTAGTCATTTGAGTTATTTTTCATGTTTATGGATTCCTATGACATGAGCTGACACGTCAAAATCCTGGACATGAGTTCCATGAGTAATTGAAATTGACAACTACTAACAAGAAAGAAGAAAGCATTGGGCTCTGTGGACTCTACAAAAGCCTTCGTCTTTCAAATTTTATAGATGTGATGTTGGAGGGGCCACACTGTATGGAGTATCAAATGGCTTACTATAAATACTGATTACTAAATCTTGAAAATGGGAGAAATCTCATTACTAATTCTTGAAAACCATCAAAATATTTAATACACATATAAACACTCATTACACTGATGGCCACACACTTGTTTGAAGAATTCTGGTACCAGATGATATGTTCTATTCTATGGACCATACATTTGCAGACATCGATGAACAACCATCACATGAAAAGCAACTCACCCCCATTACTTTGAAAACACCCTTTCAACATTATTTATATAATAAATTCACTATCTTCAAGAACAAAAAGCTCAACTTATCAACATCTTACCCATAACTGTTGTAAACAAAATCACCAATAAATCACATATCCCTAATCTAAGGCCAAAGACCCCCTAGAGAGGTCATGTGTGGTGGCTTGATACATTATTCTTTCATTTGGAATCCTATAAGCTTCCTTTAGTGTCTACGACCTAAGTTTCATGATCGCTCAACCATGTCAAAGGTCTCTAAACCCATCATTAGTGATTAAAACAACCTAATGGTGTCAATGCCCACACACAAAGCTAAGAATGGCCTCAAGAGGCAACATATGGTGGTTTAAGGTGTAATTGGTGGTCCTATATGCCTAGAAGCTTCAGTTAGGGCCTAAAGTAGAGGTTTCATCCCTTGAAAATGTATAAGACCCCAAGGCCCTCCCTCCCACTTATATTTATTCCCCTCCCACCAATCCCTTCCCTTTATATGTGTCCTCCCTCTGTCCCCCCCTCATATCTCTCCCATACCCATCCCTCCCTTCCCCTTATATTTCTCCTCCCTTCATCCCCCCATATATGTACCCTACCCATCCATCCCTCCCATGATTCCCTCTACGCCTTCCTCTCCCTCCTTTAACTCCTCCCCCCTCTTAACCAATGTAATTTTGGGCCATGAGCATCCCCATAGACCATCTCGATGAAATATTGGGAGTCTAAATGGTATTATAATGGGATAAGGGTGCCATTATTGGTTTTTAAATGGGAGGGATGGGTCTCTAGACATTGACTATAGTCATGGAAGAGTAGACAATAAGTCCCTAAATTAACACACATGCCTTATAGATGTAATATTTGGAATTTAGTGGGATATGGGTATCAATATGAGGCTTTATGCACTAAGGATGGGTCTTAGGGTCTTAACCATGGTAATGGGACAATAGTGTAACAGAAACAAGTATTAAACCACTACACATGCCCTTTAAAGGGGATATTTAGCCTTAATATGGGATATATGTTCCATTAGTCTATTTATGCATTGAAGATTGTTGAGGAGGCATTGACCATGGTCATATAGGAACCATTACGAATATTTCTAGACAAGAGATAGTTCTATAGACACTACCATGGTCCAAGGATAGGTTTGGGGGTATGGGGTCCATTGTAAGGTTATAGAAGTTTAACATATTTCAATCCATAGACGTTTTTATTTGATATTTGGAGTTGAGTACCACCTATTTTTTTTCATGTATGCACTAGTACTGTAGAGATTGATTCTATGGCAGACGTTCAAAACTAGAAATAATCAATATATACTTATATATATAAGTGGTATCCCAAGAATGGGTAACTATAATCTAAGCATGGATAAGTCAAGTTTAATATTTGATATGCACTCAATCACATATGCGATATATCTCATATGTGATATATCGGATATGCGATTTATCACATATGCAATAAAATGGACATTGGTTATATCGCATATGCGATATGTGTTATATAAAAAATGTTGGGTTGTGTGTTGTGGGCTAGGTTTACTATAGAAAAAGACATAATTCTTCTAAACCTGCACACAGAGAACTGTTCAACCTACAATTTAATCATTACTTACACAAATCCATAGGTTTTGTATAAGCTTGGGTGGATTTCAATGGGGAATGTACGTAATAGAGGTCAAAAGTCAGCGAGGAAGGTGCTTATACCAGAAGAAGCTGAAAATAAAAAAGAAAAAAAAGAGGGAAGATTCAAGAAATCAGAGGCATTTATTGAATTGAGCAAATAGTTCCCATTCCCCCTCAACAGATACTTGACATAGAGGCTAAGGAAGATAATGCAACATTAAAGGAAGTTGGTTATAAGGGAGATGATATTATTCATCCATTAGTAAACGGACAATCTTGTGAAGAGGTTAATAATTATGTTAATCCCTATGCAAATGTGACTCACCAACAACCATGGATGGTGGTTCAATATCCTAATCGAAGTTGTCATCCTATAGTAGATGTAAACGTCACTCCAGCATTTCAAACGACAAGAAATTTCACATCAAAACGAAAGAGAACTCCTAAACGCATACAAGTGGACGAGAGAAAATTGACTTCCATGGAGGGTAAGGTGGCTAAATGCACTATCCTTCGTCATTGTTCTCAGATAATGAAACAATATTTTGTTAACAAATCTGGAGCTGGTAAATGCCAGTTGTTTTTAGCTTTGCTTAAATCTAGAAATATGGAAACTGTTAGAAGAAATTTAGGCATAAGAACAATGAAAAATATCGAATCAAGTAATCACATTGTTAAATCTCTTGTTCCTGCATTCACATCGATTGGTTAAAAAACTCATTCACAGGACTGTAATGTGGCTCGCCGTGTATTGGTTGAATCTATTTTATGTAGATCCACAAGACAACACCGTTTACTTAAATGCACATCACAAATTGTGCCTTTACATCCAAACACACTTAAAAAATATTCAGTAAGAAGAGACAACCTTGATGTAGAGGGACAAATGGAAACATTATGGGCATTTAGCAGTAGTTTTCCCCGCAAAGACATGAAGTTAGTCGAATTAGTGAAGGGCCTAGTGCACACGTTTTGGCATGATAACACTAGGCCTTATTCTAACACAAAGGATGTGTTAAAACTCTGTAGGGGTTCTAGAAACAATGAACCTCATGTTAAACATTATCTTGACATGACACAAACTCAAATGTTCGAGATGTTTAAAGTTTCCCACGTAGAGCTAAGGCTCGAGCAAAGATCTTTTGAAAAATGAAAGCCTTGGTATGTTAGAATCAATACCATCTGGAACACTTGTTGTTGTAGATACCACGTAGATTTTGATCTATATTACCATACATTTGTACATATAAGTTGTCTTTTGCATCCTCACCATCTGCAGGAATGCTCAAGTACAGTTCTGCCAATGTCATCCAGAGATTTCATCCATAGCATAATGTGTCCGAGAAAAGATGGGAAGATAGATTACCTAAAGCAATGTGTAGAGGGTTCTTGCAACAATTGTGATGGGCTATCATTATGGTCTGATTGCATCTATCAGAGTGAAGATCAAGAATTCAGAAATGCAATTGTCGAGGAGCAGAACTATCAATACGAGACATATGAGCTACATGATGGGAAAGAAAGCAATAATATTAAATTGGTGACTTCACAGGTAAATTGTTGTATATTGAAATATTAATATTCATGTACATATTTTTATGTTGTTTTATAACACTGTTTACTTTTTTACACGAGGTGCAAGTATGTGATTTTATTTCAGAGTTTCATGGAAATATCCAACAGTACATTCAACATGTTGATATGGCACAGTGGCAAGATGAGCAATTCAAAATATGTCGAGACAGCTTCCCTCTCGAAACAATACTATCAGTGGTTGACTTTGCGGAAAATTACACCCTACAACAACAAAATGAAATACAAAGTCAATACTATCACTCAGAGCAGGTGAGCATAATGGTGCATATCACGTATCGACATGGGCTAGATAGCAATGAAGAGAAACGTGTGATACTGAAAGAAAGTCACTTCTACATAAGTGATGACTGGACCCATGACATCCATTACATGCAGCATTTCTTTAAATTACTCTATGATCATGTGATAGCTATGGATATACCATTTTATTGCCATTTCATTTGGTCAAATGGTTGTGCTGGATAGTTCAAGAATGCATGTGTATTTGTATTGTTTTGTTTGTTGCACATAAAATACAAGGTGCCACATATATGGAACTACTTTGAAACTGATCATGGAAAAGGAGAGCACGATGGTGCTGGTGCATGCATAAAAACTGCCCTTCGAAGGGAAAAGATGAAGTTTACAGGTTCTCAAATTCGATATGCTGCATCTATAGTGAAATGGTGTGCATCTGTCATGGGAGAACAAGCAACAAGGAAACACCTAGTGCGGAGAATATTGTGGGGGTGACAAATGTGGACCGATCCCAAACACATCGCGTGAACATAGTGCATGGAACTCGACAATTTCATTCAATTAGAAGCTCAGAGAACTCGACCCTACAAATTTGGACAAGATCGAAGGCTTGCTTTTGTATTTCCTGTAGCATAAATGAATGGGATGATTGTGAGTATACAGATACAATTGATACATGGGATCGAGTGACACTTGGCACCAATTTCAAGGGGGTTAATGAAATAGACCATTTGGAAGATGATCAAACACATATTTATACAGACTATGATCACATATCGGATCTAATACAAGTAGGTACAAAAAATTAAATTAGTAGTACCTAAATTAGAAATTTAATTTATGTATTGTTAACTAGACCTAAGTAGAATTAATTTATGTAGAAATTAGAAATGCAAGACCTTATTCAAAAAATGTATTGTTAAATCGACCTATTTCCTTTCACAGGTCATATATATGCAGTGGTTCCCCAAAAAAATAATGAATGGGGTTCTAACTATTGGTTGGCACGTTTCTTAGAGGGGAAACAAACAATTCTCAAAGTTGTTACAGATGATGAAAATATTGAATTCCCAACTAACTCGATGGTTATAAAAGGGGAGTACTTGACACTTGCAGCACAACAGAAAAGGAAGGGTGGGTATGTATATCAGGATTATAGACCAGGAGCTATTGTATACCACTTCACCAACCTAGTAGTTGGTATAAACATCAAGATGCACACACTTGGACACATGTACGATACTTCTACCTCATATAGAGCACGAAAGATTGATGGACACCATCAACAACAAAGATGATCCAGATGGCCTACTCGTCTGAGTGCATTTTCAGGTGCATTATTTAACCTTTAAAATGCATGCTGAAGCACAATTTCAATTATTTAACCTTAGTTTATTCCCAATGTAATAAACCTATGATTGACAGATACCATTCATAGACATAATATTATTGAGAGGATACTAGACACTATAAACACATGCGTACAACCTCGGGTGAGTTATCTATAAATCATGTTTGCACATTTTCATTGGGTTCTCTTTATTTTCTTATGAGAGTACTAATGTTTAGCCTTTCGTGTGCCTAGGATACAAACACCATATATGGCACATTGGAGGCACCAAGAACAAAACGGTCTCTTTAGACACCAACAAATAGAAATCGGAAAATAACATGCTCTCGAGTTGTTGAAATTTACTTTTTTTGATGTTTTTTATATTAATGTACATTTAATTACATTGTTGGGTCAAATCTTGCAACTATTTCATTGGTGGTTCAATGCATGAAAACCATCGACCATGGTTGTGTTGGTAGGGTTCCCATATCGGCCTTGCCCCATACATACTTGCAGGAGCCAACGACATGCAATTTTGCTGCTCTGTTTGGTATTTTGCTCCCAGACCAAAAGTCACCAAGTGTCCCTAAACGGCATTTTCATGCATTAGAGGAAATTTCAACTCAAAATGGGCCTCCTAAAAAAATTAATAAAATAATAGTTAAAATAACAAAATAATATTTATCAATTTTGCAGGAAGAAAAGAAAAAAACTACCTTTTTGTTTGTATTTTCGACATATCTCCCCATTTTTTCGATCGAGAGAGCCCGTTG
>LPNX010077068.1:39541-63447 GCA_001517045.1 Pseudotsuga menziesii
GATGTGGAATTAAATTCCACATCCAACAAGCCCTCCTGATCGAAATTTGAGTAAAACCACACGGAGATATGTCGAAAATACAAACAAAAAAAGTAGTTTTTTTTATGANGATGCGGAATTAAATTCCATATCCAACGAGTACCCACTTGGCATACTTTTGACAAACTCCGCTACCCCAAAAACAAGAAATACCTGAGAAAACATGATGATGACATCATCATCACATTTTCTCAAGTATTTATTGTTTTGGGGGTAGAGGGGTCTGTCAAAAGTATGCCAAGTGGGTACTCGTTGGATGTGGAATTAAATTCCACATCCAACAAGCCCTCCTGATCGAAATTTGAGTAAAACCACACGGAGATATGTCGAAAATACAAACAAAAAAAGTAGTTTTTTTTATGATACCTATCCCCAAATTTATATTTAAAAAGTGGTTAAGACCTATACGGTATTTGAAATTTAAAGCAATTTCATTGGCTAGCACATGATGATATGGAATTTGAATTAGAGTTAAAAAGCCCATTTTGAGTTGAAATTTTCTCTAATGCAACTTTCAACTGGACATAACTCAGAAATCAGAGGTCGAATCGAAAAACCGTCAACTCCAATTGGTCTCGTGGCATGCGATTATCTCTAGGTGGCCCTCTCCCTCATGTTTTCAAGGACCAGTGACATCATTATGCATTGATAGCGTAAACTATGTTTTTTCTCAATTTCTTTCAATGCAACTCTTGCATTACTGAGTCAACTCTTCAAAACCCTCATCCACCCCTCTTACAAGTTATGAGATGGAACTAGAAACACATGTACATGTACAAATTGAAAACCAACTAGGGTTTCATGAACTACAAATTGCATGTTATCACTAGGGTTGACAAGTTATGATATGGAACTAGGGTTTAGTGACCTCTTTACAAGTTATGAGATGGAACAAGAAACACATGTACATGTACAAATTGAAAACAAACTAGGGTTTCATGAACTACAAATTGCATTCTATCACTAGGGTTGACAAGTTATGATGTGGAACTAGGGTTTAGTGACCTCTTTACGAGTTATGAGATGGAACTAGAAACACATGTACATGTACAAATTGAAAACCAAATAGGGTTTCATGAACTACAAATTGCTTGCTATCACTAGAGGTGACAAGTTATGAGATGGAACTAGGGTTTGGTGGCCCCTTTACAAGTGATGAGATGGAACTAGAAACACATGTACATGTGCAAATTGAAAACCAAATAGGGTTTCATGAACTACAAATTGCATGCTATCACTAGGGTTGACAAGTTATGATATGAAACTAGGGTTTTATATGGTATATCAGTATGGTATGGTATGTTAGGGTGATTCCATGAAGGTGGGTAACACTTTTTGGCCAAATTTGGCAATGAAAACCTGATCTTTTACTCATGTGCTCGATAGAAGCCCTCGAAACGTATATATCCCATGTGAATTTCGACTTGCAGTAAAAAAACAAATTGTAGAATATTATGTTGGCTTCCCAATGATATTTTTTTAAATATTCCCATGTCATTTAATGTGTGAAATTTCACATTTAACGAAGTGTGTGACCTTAAAAATTTGAATAAGTTAATAAGTGGCTCATATCCATCCCCAATAATTCAATTTTACACTAATTAAAAAAAAATTAAAAATATATGAGCATGATCTACACATGCACTGTGGTCTGCATAATTTTTTTGTTAATTTATTTCACAATATACAATTATTTATTATGTTTTGAAAGCGACCACATCTTATTTCAGCATCATTTTATACACATGTATGTCCATCCTAGTTTTTTTTCACTGTTTTCAAAAATTGAAAAACCAAAGATACCCTTTTGAAGAGGACATGTCGATGTGTGAGCTGTGTATTTTTAAGAAATTTTTGGATGTGTATTTTTCACCCTGCATATTTTTCTTTGAGCTGCTTCGAAGTTGGTGTGAGGTTTTCTAAGTGTAAGTTTTAGAACTAATTAAAAAAAAAAACCCATATGAATTCCAAAACGCATGCATGATACCTCAATGGATAGAGGATCTGGTGATGAATATATTGGTATGAACTCCACTTAGTTATGTGCCATGAATGGTAGGGTTTATACCCCTATAAGACACAAAGAAACATTGATTTTGCTGTAAGAGGGATAATTCTCTATTTTTCAAGCCCTCAATCGAGGTATTAACATCCCTCGATCGAGGTTTTTAAATAATCTCGATCGAGGTTTTTAAATAAGCTTGATCGAGGTTTTATTAAACCCTCGATCGAGCTACCGTTTAAACCTCTTTTTATAATTTTTTTTGCACAAGGACCTCGATCATGGCCTTAAAACCTCAATCGAGGTTTTCTTAAAACCTAGATCGAGGTCTTAAAACCTAGATCAAGGTTTTTTTAAAACCTAGATCGAGGTTTTTTTAAAACCTAGATCGAGGTCTTAAAACCTAGATTGAGTTTTTTTTAAAACCTAGATCGAGGTCTTAAAACCTAGATAGAGGTTTTTTTAAAACCTCAATCAAGGTTTTTTTAAAACCTAGATCGAGGTCTTAAGACCTAGATCGAGGTATTCTTAAAACCTAGATCGAGGTTTTGTTAAATCCTCGATTGAGGTACGTTTTTGTGTTTTCTTCGAAAGCGTCTTGCCAAAAAGTGTAACCCAGCTCCATGGATGCACCCGTTAGTATCGTAGGGTATGATATGGTATAATAGTATGTTAGTATGGTATGATGTTAGTATGTTATGGTACATGTTATGTTATGGTATGTTATGGTATGTTAGTATTGTAGGGTATGGTTTGGTATGTTAGTATGGTATGGTATGTTAGTATGGTATGATGTTAGTATCATAGGGTATTGTAGGGTATGATGTTAGTATTGTAGGGTATGGTATGGTATGGTATATTAGTATGGTATGGTATGTTAGTATGTTATGATGTTAGTATCATAGGGTATTGTAGGGTATGATATGGTATGGTATATTAGTATGGTATGGTATGTTAGTATTGTAGGGTATGGTAGGGTATAGTTCACATGCATGCATGACTTAGAAGTAGAAACACATTTATGATGTTATGATGTTATTGGTATGGCTATGATGTTATGATGTTAGTGTATGTAATTTAGGTAGTATATGGTATGGTAATGATGTTAAAAATTTGAGGATAGCCATAATGTTAAAAAGTTGATGATAGTTAAATTTAGGTAGTTGTATGGTATGGTTATGGTTATGGTGTCTAGTGATTATCTCCGATGACTTACTTAATCGTTACTTGATCTTAGTTTGATGAGTCATAAATTATTCCTTTAAGTATTGGAAATTCATACTATTAAACAGGTGAACCACACATATCAAAATATCACATAGGTGAACCACACATATCATGTTCCAAAATCAAATCAACCATATATGTATAAATTTGAACTTTGCTTTATATTATATATGTATACAAATAATGCTACAAAAATTGGCATGTCACATGGCCATAATACAAAATAGTGTATAAAATTGTACATCTATGTGTATACAAACAAAAAGTTACATGTATGTACCCCCCCCCCTATACATTTATTCTATTTATCCCCCCTTTCACTACCACTGTCAATGTCTTCTGAGAAGTCTAGCTATCTCTTTTGGCTGCTCAGTGGTGATCCCCAACACTGAACAAGAGGGAAAAGTCGCATTAGCGGAGATTGCAGAAAAAACAAAATTTGTAAGTTAGTTTACCAACCTATAAAAATTCTATGTACATTTGTTCAAATTCCAAACCAATATAACATTTTTTCTTACTGTACGTGAGTAAGTAATGGTGGGTCGTGGTGCCTCACTAGCAGAGACCCCGATTGGGTGCTCTTCAAGCACCACTTGCTCACTATCAAGCTGCATAAAATATATATATATATATATATATATATGCCAATGTCAACAAATCAATGGGTGCAAGAAAAACATACTTGCATGTGCAAATAAAACTATATTACAAGGAGGGATAATGATTTTTTCAAAGAAATCGAGACATACATGTACATGGTGAGGGGGAGAGGTTGGTGAGCCACGACCCCGAATGGGTGCTCTTCAATAACTACTCACTCACTATCAAACTGCATAAAATAATATATATGTAAATGTCAACATATCATGGGGGAAACAAGGAAAAATATACCTGCATGTACAAAAAGAAATATAAGCAAGATTTTATATATATAAATATACCTGGGGGACATGAAGAGGTGTGTAACTAGTGGGTCAAACAATTGTCAATGGGATAAAAGGATTTCTACATGCATTAGCAAAGAAGATCGCTTATTGGACATCATCATCAAAATCATGTTCCTACATATAAAAGGATAAAGATACAATTAGACAATTTCAAAAAATTAAAAAAGCACATGTTGAATCATTAAAATCACAATTAAAAGAAAACGATACATAAACGTACCTGCTGGCTCGTCAAAGGCGAGTCACCAATTTGGTGCTCTTCAAGCACTAGTGCCTCACTAGAAGACTACATAAAGTAACATATGTCAATTTCATATAATAAAAATAAAACGAGACATATATACTACATGGATGAAAAATGATGTTTTCAAAGAAAGAAAAACATACATGTACCTGGTAGGGGGGAAGAGGTGGGTCACCAACAACCTCAATTTGGTGCTCTTCAAGCACCACTGGCTCAATATATCCCTACATAAAGTAACATATGTCAATTTCAGATAATACAAAGAAAATGAGACATCTACAACATGGACAAAAAATTATTTTTTCAAAGAAAGAGAAACATACATGTACCTAGGGGCGGGGGAGAGGCGGTTCACCCATCAAGATTTCATGCTACGTAACAAAACATAAAGATACAATTAGAAAAATTCTAAAAATTTAAATCATCAATGTTGAATTATGAAAAGCATAATTAAAATCATACTTGGGTCTGGGAATCTTCCTCTAGAGGAGAGGGACTAGAATGGGATTCAACAAATTCATCCTACTCACCCTACATAAAAAATATTGTATCCAGATTAGGATGTATTGAATGTTACAATCTCTACTATAAATATGTAAATAATGATGACAAATTAAAAAGTATAGTTCTTAAAGCTAATGGTGAAGAACCAAACCCATATGCAGCATTGACTGCTGCATCAATGTTCTCAACATCAATTGACAGACTATGCGAATCTGGGGTGTCATGGGACACTAGCTGTATATATGTTCACATAATTTGTTAGATAATTAAATAGAAATAAATTTTGAAACAATTGAAAATTGTGATATAAAACAAAATATAATATGAAAATAATGAGTTTTACTTACATATCGAAGTAATCCATCATCCCAGAACTCTGAAGCAAGGCCATAGCATATGCCTCCATACGTTGTGCAAGGGTGTGGAGTAACACGACGCTCTGAAGACTCTGCATCTCTAGTGAAATCTGTAGATGGATCCTTACTGTGCGATGGTTCAGCCTCATAAGTACCAACCCCTTGGCCTACATTGCCTTGGAAAGCAGTCCCATGCTGAAGCAATGTATCTTCCAAGTTGAATAAGGCCTCGTGTGTATCATCAATCATAGGATATACCTGAGGGGGTTTTGGTGTGCGTGGAGGGTGTGGAACATGGTTAGGATTAGTCCTAGCCCCTTCCCTATCTTAGAGCATCCCATGACCCACACCTTGGAAGTCTAAAATATCAAAATAGTTCACATGTTTCCCTAGGATGAATTATGCATACAACTTCCTCATGAAATAAAATGGGATGTCCCTATACCCATGAGGGTCTTCATCGAAGACCATATATCAATGATCCATCCAATTGGCTTTAATATTTAATTCCACGCACCAGTCTATAGAAATGTGTGCTCAACTGGTGGGTGGAACGAATCCGATGCTAGGGTCCCGGAATAATGAAAACAATTGGTCTTTTGTAATCTTTAGTGTTTTTTATGTCTTTATAGGTCAAACCATCGAAATAGTATTGTCTAATGGATTCTCTGTAGGAGCTAATGTTGTATAGAGCTCCTTGGGCATTGGAAATTGTGTTTGGTATGGTGTCCAATGCCTCAGCTAAAGATTGTCTCAAATGATCTCCCCCTCTGAAAGATGAGCTAAGGCACCTCAATGCACCCAAACGAAATAGAATCTGTGAATTTCAGTGTTGTTCCCCTTGTGTTTTGGTTTGTGTCCATGTTTGGTTTTGTGTTTGTGTTTGGGTTCGTGTTTGGGTTTGGTTCATTTTTCACATTATCTAGATAATTTTTGTTATTTGTTAAAATTAAAACAACAAATTACAAATTTTTTTAATATATCATTCTTTGATTTAATTCAATTTTTTTTAAATTCGTTTTAAGTTTTTAACAAATATAAAAACTATGAAATTAACAAAAAATAAATATTGAATACACATGTGGATGATATGAGTACTTACCTTCCATTGGATCCAAGCCACCTCCAAACGCCGGTGCGATATTTCGCAGTTGCGGTATTTTGCAGTCTCGATATCGCTCACTATGCAAATAACAAATTGAGGCCCGCGGCCTCTATTTATTTTATTTTTGGTTTTGCATATCGCATATGCGATATGTAAAACTTTTAAAATACATATGCGATATCGGCTAACTAATCTTAGCCTCGTCTTTGGGCTCGGGTTTTCCAAACATAGCATCAATAATGCATATGCGTTGTGGATTTACATTTCGGAAGTGCATTTCTGATTTCTAAAGTGGCACTAAAAGGTGGAACCAACTTCGTGTGAGCACCCATGTGTGTGTGTGTGTATTTCATTAGTCAATGTCTCGAGAACCAAGGGCTTTTGAAAGTGGATTACCATAATCAATGATGAAATCCAACCATTGAATCCATGTTCTTACAACTAATAGGGTACCCACTTTACGGTATTATATTTAATAACTTATTTAACACCTACATGTATCTAAACAAATTTGGATTCACCCAATGCTTTGGTGTATATGTTTCCAACTCAATATTTAGTTTTTTAATACATGAGTTGATTTCTTAATTTAGATTCAATTTTATGATGTAATGGAAATAATATCAATGTATTTTATCCTTCTATGAACTACAAGATTCTTTGTTAATAGTGCATTAGGTTCCTATAACAACATTTAGCTTGATTTTGGGGAATAACTTATTCACCAAAAATCCTTCCTAGTTGAATGGCCTCACATATTTTTAAACATGTTTCCATATATCTGGTTAACTTCTTAGTTGAATGGCCTCACATGTTTTTAAACATGTTGCCATATATTTGGTCAATGTGGATGAAAATGAAATGGTAGATTTCTTTTCACTACTACACATATGTTATGGGTAAGAATTACGAGGTTAACTACTTTCCAAGTCCTCAAAATGAGGAATCAGCCTCATTAGTAATAACACTAAGGGAGGGAAAGGCGATTAAGATATATTGTGAACAATACCTCACCAATTTCCAATAGCTAGAGAAGAGATGAGACCTGGTTGTAATAGCATAATAGGTTTGGAATCAAATTAACCAAACTAGCATCACAATGCTACAATGATTCAATTACTAATCATATAGTGAACATGTAAAAGATCAAGATCCTAGTTCTAATACAAATTATCAAAACTATTATTGTTAACATGGTTGTTAATATAGATAACCAATATCCACTCTAGTTTGAAATTCTCTACAAAAAACTTGAATGTGATATGAAGATTCTCAATCTAGTTTCTATAGATGTATATTTCTACTATAACATTCCTTTCCAACTCTCATTACTTTGTCTTGCATAACTCTAGATCTTTGTTGAGTACTTATTGTTTAGGCAGTAAATTGTATTCATTTTAAATGTTGCACAATGTTATATCTCTATTTTTAGTACTTATTGATTGAAGAAAAAGAATGTTAGGATATTGTCATCATTAATTAAAAAAAATAAAAAATAAAAAACATATTGTTTAGAGCCTATTTTTCACACATTGAAAGAAACTATTGGCATGCAAGGAATTATTCAAGGATTGCAAGAGATTGAATACTACGTTGAATAACTTGATGGCATTTGCTTTCAACATCAACCTTGTATCATATATATCAATGGTAAAAACACTTAAAATAAACTATAAATTAACACATTAATATTCTTTCTTTGAGGACCAAAAGAATTGTGTACTAGTTAAACTAAGACTTTGGAGATAGGCATCCAAACAATTTCCCCTAGTCAGTATACATTTGAGACATAGTGGTTGACCTTTAGATAATCAAAATCCTATTGTATTGGACATGGTTAAGACTAGTTTATTAGCAAGCCTGTCCTTTTAGGACATTATATGCCAATGCTAGAACTAGAGGGATGACTAGGGAACATTTCCCTTTCAATTCCAAAAATCATCTCGATCACGAATTTTAGTGGAATGTGAAAGAAACCTATTGGATGTGTCTAAGAATGAGGTAACTTAGTGGTCATTATATTAGGCATATTACCTAGAGGTGGCTCTGGCAAATGGGAGGGAATATAGGGAAGATTGCAACAGGTTAAATAGAGTTTCCCCTAATGACATTCTCTATAACTATCCCATTTTTACCTTCACTTGTTTAATTGGTGGACTTGGGAACCCATCCATGTTTAGATTTTGGACCCATGATCAGCTTTCTACTTCTTTCTCGACAAAGAACTTGGGAAGCCTCTCTTTTGGAGAGGTTTTTTTCACATCATTTGTTGTTTATAGTTCACCTCTTAGAGCTATGTTGACACCCAACAACCTTCTTAAAATTTTCAAATATTTTAGCCCCCCTTCTTAATTTTGTAAGTAGTGCTTGGATCCTTGTTTATTTTTATCAATTCTCACTTACTTTCATGAGGTAGTGACTTAGGGATTTGGTCATTTTGGATTTATTTGGATAAAGCTTTCACTTTTATCTTAGCATTTTATCATTCAAGGGACATTCTTCACTAAGTCTTCCACTATAATTTAACAAAACAAAACATTAAAAATGTAAATAATTGTAAATATAAAATGTAAAATTTCACTTTTGTATATATAAAAAATTATCTTTTTTTTTGTGTATATATATAAGTCATGTTTTCTTAGGTTAAGTTGTCACTTTAATGTATATAATTTTTTTGAATATAATTGCTTATCTAAAATTTGTAAACAACAGTTTTGTTATTATATTTTCTTTTACCCTTTATAAATTATAAGGTTTTATATATTATATAATATATATAAATTTTTATATATTATATAATAGATAGTATATTGTGTATATAATAAAAATGATATATAAATTATATTGTGCCTAATGTAAGATATATATTAATGTACAGTAAGTTAATAAAGTTCATCTTTAATTTTGTTCTTCAAGTTTTCACTTCAGTTGTCAACTTGTATAAACAAAATATACAAAAGTTTTGACTTTAAAAAACTGGAACATGTTAACTTTGTGTCATACAGGAACCTCTACGAAGGATATTTAAAATCATATTATTTTCATGAAGCATGGATCTTTGATTATTATTTTCTTATAGCATTTTATGGGGCCAGTCCCTCCACCATACCTACGTACTCTGTAGCCTTCTCCTACGTACTCTTGCCCTTCTCCTTGAACCTGGCCTCTGCCACCTTGGGGTTGTGCATTATCCACCAACTGAAAATAAGTTCTCTCCATTCTTTTTGCCAGATCCTCCCAAGCTCTGCATTTATTGGTACTATATGTACTGGTACAGCAAAACTCACAATGCAGTGTTTTAAACTGATAAATACTTCTGCAAAATAGAATAGTGCTGCAGAGGGTTACCATATGTATGGAAAAGATCACAATAATCTTTTGAATGGACATTCTGAAATGGGGCCATATTCTGAAAAGGTGCAGCATTATGAAAAGGTGTTGTAGGTGCAACTCCACCCAAAGGTCTTCTTTTGAAGGGATTCTGTCACCTTTATGTTAAAATCAATTGTCATTTGTGTCAACACAATGTAAGTTTGGTTTTGAGGTTACATGAAGGGGAAACACATCGAGTTTCCATATCATTAGAATTTTAAAAGTAATTTCGAATTGCCAAAATGGATTTTATAAGAGATGTTGGTTTGAACTTTACGTTGTTTGTTTTGGCTGCATATTATTTAGAGACTTTAACAAAATCGAGGGCGAAAGTTATTTGCAAAGATAAAATGCCAAGATTGTTATTATCCATCGGCTAAGGAGATTTACATTGTAGTTGTCTAGATTTGCAAATTAACATATTTCCATTGAATGCCATGAAAATGAGCCGGAGGCAGCCACGTTGTTTTGATACGTTATTCAGATCAAAGGGAGATTATCATATGCATACGTAATGGGAGAATATGATCAATTTTGCTGCCAAAATCAAATTAAGAAGCAGAAAACGCCAGCGCCAGGATATGAACCTACTACATTCAGCCAGACAATTAAGATCTTACCCCACTCCTCAGCTAATAGATCTCTCGACGACTTTCTGATCAAAAGAAACCCCACCGAATTACCAAAATCTCTGACTGGGGAATTTCTGCCTTATCTTATTTTTTTTTTATTGACACTGAAAGATCCAGTTAAATGGTAGAAAAGAAAGGAAAGGATGATGATGGTTAACCTCTTTTTCATACCAAATTTTGGTTTATTAAACCTAAAAAAACTGAAATATTCCGAAACTATTTAAAACAACTATATGTCTAAAAATAACAGTGGATTACAAGCAAACCTGTAGATGTTCTCTTAAGGAGGCCTGGCATAACTCAAGGGAATTGAACCTAAGACCTATGCTGTGATACCTGTAACCTTTACCATTACAGCCTGGCAGTTAGTCCATATTTTTATACTCCCACAGAGGTAGTGCAGCTACTCCAACCCTATCATCATCTACTAATTCATTTCATTGTTTGAAGAAGCTTGTCATCATAGCAAGAGTCGAGCTCGCAACAATAGATTGCAGTGATTCAAGATTGAGAACTATCATCCATTATCATTACCAGATATACTTCATTTCTGTTGTAGTTTGGATGTGGTTGAGCCTGCAGAGATTTTTGAGTTAAAATTTCCGTCTTCCACGAATACTCATCATGAAGGCTCAACCAAAGCCTGAAAAAGGGAAATCGTTTGGAGGATTCTGGCTTAGATTTTTTATATATAACCAGTAGAGAATCGACTGCACAATAGGGGGAGATTTTCGTGAGATTTTCAATTCCTCTGTAAATTGTTATTCATGGAGATTCGAGATCATGGAGATTCGAGATCGAGGGCTTTGTTAATGAAATCACTGTTTCTGTTTCTTCATTTCTGCAGAAGAATTTTGAATTAACTGTGAATTGTCACTTCATTTGGTTTATTCAAAATTTATTTTTATCAAAAAAGAAAATCTTCAAACAATGTAGTTAATCAACGTGAATGATTCATTTTGATTAGCTTTAAGTTTTGATAACTTTGAATTGGTTGTAATCAAATTACTTTGAGATGCAACTTAAAGCACTCATTGTTTCTTTAAAAATATTTAGCTTTCGGGATAGGATCAATATCTACTAATTTAATTAGTTCACATTTGTATATGCATTTTTTAGACGTGCATCCTGTAGCTAGTAGTTTTACTTTTTGCAGCTCAGGCTAATTTTCAGCCGAGTCTAATTCTACAACGAGTATGATTCTATAGCTAAGTCTGATTTTGCAACTGTTTTCAACTCCAATTTTTTAAGGTCATTAATGTGACTTTTTAAGAAAAAATAATCTGAATTTGTAATTTTGTAAATAGTTTATATACATTCATTTTAAAACAGTTTTTTAATATGTCTTAGATTAATTTATATTAGTTTTATTTTTTATTAAATTATATTGGTTTGTTTTTTATTTAATATAAGCTAGATTCCCATCTTGATATGCTAATTTATACCATTGAGGATGTACCTTTGGATACGGTTGATTTCCTTTTGTTGGCCATTGAACAATTTTTAGGGCCAACAAGCTGGTGAGTCTTTTGTGTTTCTAGGGTGTTTATTTCCTTTTACTTTTCAGCTAGATCAGATAACTTGTTGAACCCACATGGCACCCATTGTTCAAATCAGCATCATTTATTGAGTATGTATTAATGTTGAAATGGGTTTTGAGAGGGGGTAAAGAGGGAGATGGGGAGTTGAGTCCATGTGACACCTAGAGTGCATCCCCAATTTATCAAGGGATAGAAGGTTGGGGATGAAAATAATATACATCACCCAACAAGTTATGAAGATCCCCAAGAGGATATAAACTATATCTAAGATCCCGGAAAAAAATCTAGAGTTTGTGTGTGTGTGCTTGAACTTTCATGGACAATGAATATAGGAACTCAGAAATCATGTGGCTACATTGCAAGTGGTTTCAAAAGAAATGAAGGATAGGTGTCTTGTGCAAAACTTAGTGCATCACCATCATATTGGAACCAATAATAAAGTGTCTAGCCTAGGGAATTAGTGGCCAAAATAGTGATCCTAGAGTGGCAATCTATTGATTCTCCAAAGGAGAGAAACATCACCTTGCTATTTTGTACGTGGATTCTAAAAGATATGGTAATTAGATAGGCACATCCCTTGCAAAAAAATGCCACGATCATAAAGGGAAATCAAGGTGATATTATGAGAAGGTTTGAGCATAATTTAGGGATACATGGTAGAGACATCCAAAATGATTGCAAGAGGAGTGCATGGAAATTGTGGCTTGACCTTTATCCTTCATATTCAACTAGGGTTACAAGAAAGTAGGAAAACACTAGTTCCAAAAATATGTCAATAAGACAACTTATGTTCCATGTATCCACGAGAGCCGAGTGACCCTAGGTGCAACTTGATGCCACGAATCCTTTGGAATCCATGGTTTGTCAATCCAAATCTCATTTGTCAAGTTATGATGAGTGTCAACTCGCTTCCTTAAGTTATTCGAAGACACTTGGTGGATCTCTTCCTCAGGCATGAAAAACAATCTGAGCTATAAAATTGAGTACCATAGCCTCCAAATAGTTTTTTTGGGAAAGGTAGACCTAATTGTAATGTCCACATGCTTCATAGGTTTATTTTTGCAAAGTTTACATGTGATGCAGAAATCAAATTGCATATCATTGATCAATCCACTAGATCTGAAAACCGACCAATAAGACAATTTTTTGGGAAATGGACCCATCGGAAGTGGGTGTCCCTAGGTGCAATACAATGGCAAGAGTCCAATGGAGTGGACAGTTTTTCAATACGAGTCCTGGTTTTTCAAAACGAGTCATGGACTCGTTGCAATACAATGGCAAGAGTCCAATGGAGTCGAGAGTTTTTCAATACGAGTCCATGTTACTATGGGTTTCAACTCATTTCCTAAATCCATCCACGGACACTTGAAGAATATTTTCCCAAGGTATAAAACCAATATGAGCAACAGAAACAGGTATAATAACCTCCATCAGTCTTTTTTGGGAAAGGTGGGAATGACCTCAATGTCCATGAACTCTACTAGATGGGCTTCAAAAAATTTACATGTGATGCAAAATTCACACTACATGTCACTGAGAGAAACCATAGTTCTGAAAAATTGACCAATAAGATAACTTTCAATCCATGGACCCACGAGAGGGGGTGGTCCCTAGGTGTAATCTGATGCGATGATTCCAACGGAATCAATGTTTCATTAATCCAACTCTTGGTTATCAGGTTACAATGGGTTACAACTCATTTTGTGAATTCATTCAAGGATACTTGAAGAATCTCTTCCCAAGGCATAAAAACCAATCTGAGCAAAAAAATGAGTCACATAACCTGCAACAAGCTTGTTTGAGAAAGCTACACATGAACTCAATTTCCACGTGCTATGTTGGCTGAATTTCCAAAAATTTAGATGTGATGCAAACAAAAATCACAATGCATGTTACAAAGAAAAACCCTAGTTCTAAAAAATGGCCAATAAGACAACTTTCAAAACATGGACCCATGAGAGGTGGGTGACCCTAAGTTCAATCCAATTCCTTGAGGCAACTAGAATTAATGATTCATCAATATAAGTCATGATTTCTATGTTATGATGAGTTTCAACTCACTCCTTGAACCCATTTAGAGACACTTAGTGAATCTATTTTTGAGGCATAAAAACCAATATGAGTGACAAAGCCAAGTACTGTAACCTCCAACATATTTTTGGGGGAAAGGTGGACCAAACCACAATGCCCACATACTCTAAATTATTAGTTTCAAGAAATTTACATGTGATACAGAAGATGCATTGCATGTCACTGAGAAAAACCCTAGTTCCAAAAACTATCCAATAAGACAACTTTTGGGCCATGAACCCACAAGAGATGGGTGTTCCTAAGTGAAATTCAATGCTACGAGTCCAATGGAATTGATTGTTTAACGATTTCAGTCAATATTATCAGGTTATAGTGCATTTCAACTCACTTCTTAAAGCCATTTAGGGGCACCTAGAGAATCTCTTGTCATGGCATAAAAACCAATCTGAGCAACAAAACCATATACCATAACCTACAAAAATCTTGTTTGGAAAAGGTGATCATGACAACATGTTCACGTGCGTCGGAAACTGAGTTTCCAAAAATTTAAATGTAATGTTGAAATTGCACTGCATGTTACTGAGAAAAACCCTAGTTATGTGAACCGACCAATAAGACAACTTTTGAACCATGGCCCCAAGGGAGGTGGGTGTCCCTAGGTGAAATATGATGTCAAGCATCCAATGGAATCGACAATTCATCGATCCAATTCATATTTCTCAATTTATGATGGGTTTCAACTCGCTCCCTAACTCCATTTAGAGACACCTAGTGAATTTCTTCCCAGGGCGTAAAAACCAATAAGAGTGACAAAACCCAGTACCATAACCTCCAACAAGCTTGTCTCGGAAAGAAGGACATGACTGCAATTTCCACATGCTCCACTAACTAAATATTAAAAAATTACATCTGATGCAGAAGTTGCACTACATGTCACGAATAAAACCCTAGTTCCAAAAACATAATAAGACAATTGGGTGCATCCATGTAGGTGGGTTACAATTTTTGGCAAGGCAATTTCAGCAAAAACAAAAAAACGTACCTCGGTCAAGCTTTCGCTAAACCCTTGATCGAGGGCTTAGAAAATGCTCGATCGAGGTTTTATTAAACCCTCGATCAAGCTTTTGCTAAACCCTCGATCGAGGTGTTAATACCTCTATCAATGGTTTAGCAAAAGCACAATCGAGGGTTTAAAAAAAAAGATTGATCGAGCATCTCTAATCGTTATAAATATAAAGAGGCAATAAACCATGATTTAATTCACTGCATTTGTTACATAGGAATTTAGTGAAAGAATATTAGAGATGGGTTATAGATATAATAGATGTTTATAGATGAAAAGGGTCATTTATATTCATTTGTAGATATGGGTCGCAGAGTAATTGGAGTTATAGATATGATTGATCACATCTATAACTCCAATTACTCCGCGATTAATATTTACACATAAAATTTAGAGGAAGCGCCAATAGTAATGCTTTTACTTGTTTCTTCTTCAAGGTATTTACTATTACCCACAAGTATCATTATTCTACTCAAAATTATGTTTAATTAAATTTTATTGACATATAATTCTATGTTTGATTTTAAGTGAATTTGAAGACCTTGTTCCCATGAACAATACGAGATTTTAAAAACTTTGATTAAAGATATTTTTGGGTGTCCATATTCGTGTACACACACGAATATGGTCACTTAAATATTTTTTTAGTTAAAGTTTTGAAAATCTCTATTGAGATGCTAGCTGGATCGATATTTTCTCTAACTGCACATAAACATTCAATAGAGGTATTTAAAAACACATGTAAAATCTCGATCAACGGTTTTAGAGACCTTGATTGAACTCATAGCTTGACCTTGACATTTTATTTCCATATCCATCATGTAAAGTTTCATTTAATGAAGTCTTCCAAAAGATGCTTTGACACCTTGTATTTTGAATCCCCATTTGAATTCATGTAATTGAACATTTTCAATTCTTGTCGAAATGAGAATTAGTATCATGTTTAGTTTCCATACTTTTTGTTTTTCGAATCCCACAGTCGCCATAACACCTTTTCCTTTATTTACTTTCCTCCACTCTTAGCATTATGAAACACCAAAACTTTTAGTCACGTGTTATTGATGTAATTTATAATGTCATTCAATAATTTACTGGCAAGATTAACTGCAAATGTGTGGCACAATAACAATTTTGAAGAGTAAACAATGGACATTGATATAACCCAAGGAAATGAGGTCATATTTCTTTTTTCATGCTCACATTTTCATCTCTCTAAAGATACTTAACTTGTTGATTCATAATTATTTGATTATAGCATTCGTAATGCTATGTTTTTTCTTGTAATAGGCCATGACATGAACCTTTATATATGTGGTATATCATATTTGATTATTATTTGAGCACATTTGTGGGTTTGTCAACCACTTAGTATGTAACCCATGGCCCATTAATGTAATAGATACTTAATAGGTACAAACCACATGATTAATAATGGAATGTATGATATGTTAACAATCCACAAATTTTTCATAGGTTTGGGAAATTAATACAACGCAATTTCTTTTTTTTGTTTTACACAACTATCTAACACTAAGATTACAATAGTGAGAATTGTGATTAAGTTCATTCAATTATGTGTCATCAAAACCTTACTTGTTCTTTGATATTGATATTAGCATGATGATAGTTTGCAAGTTAAATATTTTGAGAATGCCCCATAGCTCTCTTTCCCTCTACCTTATCCCAAGCCCAAGGTCAAGGACACATATCCTTTGCAACATTAAATTCTTGGAGCAACACTTCTTGTCTCGGTGGAATTATTTAAAAAACTAGTGAGAATGTTACAAAATATTTATGTAAATTACATAGTTCATGATAATTGTGGAAATATTTAAGGTTTTAAAATATGTTTCAATGTAGGGGGGGTATTTATGGATTTAAATTATGTTTCAATGTGGCGGGAATATTTATGGCTTTAAATTATGTGAATATTTATGGATTTAAATTATGTGAATATTTATGGCTGTAAATTACCCTGGAAATCACATTGAGATGACCTGAAGTGATATGTTTCTTTTTCAATTAAACAAAGGAAAGCAATGATGCATGGAATTTAGTTGATTAGCTAAACTTAGGTGAGTTGTGTCCCCTCCACATGGAAGCTTGGGACTACGATGATTTGGGTTCCTAGGTGTATGCCAATGGATTCTATTTCTTCTTTCCCACAGAGGACATATTTCTCCTAAACACTTATGAAATTGCTTGTATTGTATTAGAACCCACAATGTAACAAGACAGATGGATAGCAGAGTAGGACGAGCCCACTTGTGATTTATGTAACTTGTAAGACTAGAGGGAATCACCTTGGGGATCAACTGAAGTGATATGTTTCTTTTTGCACTGAACCAAGGAGAGAAATGATGCATGCAATTCAATTGATGAGCTGAAATTAGGCGACTTATGTCCACTCGTCCTGGATTCTCAGGACTAAGATCTACCTACGATATGGATCTTTAGGACATATATTTAAATCCCAGAGCCCATGGAGGAATAGAATAGGACGATTAAGATCAAAATTAGTGTTTTCAGAGTCATATCACATAATTGTAGTTTTTTAAAATTAAAAATTATATACGAAGGATCAAATTAATTTTAGTATTTAAAACCTTTCACTACATTTCTGTAACTCTAATTCTGATCCTCAATTCCTTTCCCCCCACTGCTACTCCGTTCCACCCATATTTTATGTTATGAAGAAGTAGTTTAATGAACATTAAAAAGCTTTCAACAATCCATTTCTCAAACCCTTGGCCCCATGGTGGTTTGTACCAGGCCCACTTCTGGTTTCTAGGTAAAATACTGAAAGGTTTATTGGTATAACAAGTTGGCAATGTCATGACAATTTTTTTTGTCTAAATTTCTAAGAGATTTATTATTTCAGAGTTGGTTGAGGCGAAGTTGTTGGAAAATTGTGGTGGACATAGTTGTATCTATGGAATGGGTAGAATTGGAAATAAAACATGTAAGTATCTCTATTGCCAATCTATGCATTTTTCCTCTACATATTTAGTTGGAATTCAATGAATGGTTATTGTAGTTTTAAATTTTGTAGTATTTGATACTTCTGAAATTATACTTCCAGCAAGAAAATAGTTAGTTTCCCTTCTAATGTTATGCCAACCCCTTTGTTAAAGCAACATCATCTTAAGAAACATCTATAGAGCTAGGCATTTATTCTACAAGTTTGTTATTCTTGTATATGAATCAACAACTCTTAATCTCTAGTTCTACATGCAAATTTAAGCATCATCATCATCACTTTTGTTCTTATGAAAATGCATACTAGATGTCCTTTCAAAAGAGAATCTGCATCTTATCAAAACTGCAGGATAGTTTTGAGTTCAAAGAGATGCATATTTTTTTGTCTAATAACTACACTAGAGATGCTCTTTCCCATAATGTTAATGAAAACCAAGATGTGTTGCCTTGATCATATTGAGGGAATCTAGGATAACCTCCATCACCTTATAGATTTGATTCTCTATGCCCAAACTTGTCATTAGTAGCTCGAAAGCAGTGTTTAGCGACGGTCGCATGAAGTTGGTTCCACTTTTTGGTGCCACTTAGGAAATCAGAAACACACTTCCGAAGTGCAAATCAAGAATGCATATGTGTTATTGATGGCACGTTCGAAATAACCCGATCCCAAACACAAGGCTAAGGTTCGTGAAAATGTATCGTGTATGCGATATATCGCATATGCGTTTTGTAATTTTAAATATCGCATATGCGATATATCGCTTATGCGATATGCGATATATCGCACTTGCAATATATCGCATATGCATTTTGTAAATGTTGCATATCACATATGGTGGTACGAGGAACCAAAAAAACAATTCATTAATAAAGGATACAACTTTGGTCATTTTCTCCCTCTTTGGATTTCCATTTAAAATCATTATGTATTGTGCATTTGTATTGAATAGTTGTTGAATGTTTTATTAATGTGTGATTATTACTTGAAGTGATGAAGTTAAAATTAGTAGAAGTGTCTAATACCGATTCACCCCTGCCATCTCAACATCTATAAATATTCAAACAATTGGTGTCAAAGCATGTTTTATTCACATAGTTTGACAACTAGAAGACATATCCCATAGATTACTCATGGATTTTCAATTAGTATATCCTAAAAAAGTTCCCTTTTTAAATGGAATAGATTATGTACCATGGAGCATAAGAATAGAGGCATATATGCAAGTTTTTGAGCTTGACATTTGGAGTGTAGTTCATAATGGATACACAAATCGAAAGAATCAACCAAAAGGTTCAATAACAAATAATCTACACAAAAACAATCCAAAGAAAATGAATGCAATTTTGAATGGCCTATCATATTGTGAGAAGAACAAAATGGGAAAATGGAATTAAACTACATAGCTCTGGGGGAATATATACTATCTTTATTCAAAAGAAACTCTCTCAATAAAATGAGGTACAACCCAAAACAAATGATGAAGCCATTGAGAGAAAAAGCAAAGTCTCCAAAGATAAAGAATACTTTGAAACTGAAGAATAAGTATATCTAGAGGAAGAACTTATTAGTTCTCTATGTGAACTAAGGAAATATGAAAGAGAAAACTAATCATTAATGGAGCAATTGCAAAATTATCAAGATGAATATTATATTTCAAAAGAAGGGACTAAAAGATTAGTTTTAGATGTTATGCAACCAAGTCCCATAAATAACAAACAAATAGTAGAAACATGCTAAAAGAGAGTAATCCATGCCTGAATAATGAAGAACACAGATAAATAACAATCCTATTTGAGGGAGGAACCTCCTTACACAATGTAATTATGTACCCAATACAAGACAATATGCAATGCTTACTAATATGAGAATATCCCCTTGCTATATATAGGAGACATATGTGTACAATAACAACTAATAGACCCAAGCCTACATCAATAATATGTAATACACTGCCATATAGGAGGTAAAGTGTGCCACACTATAGGGGGAACTATGCCCAATAGGGGTAAATGTTCCCAACATTTAGGTCTTAACATTGGATTGAAAGAAAAAATTGAAAAGACACAACAAACCCTCACAAATAAACTATAGGAGAAGGAAAAAAATTGCAAGCAAGAAGATGAAATTATCTCCCTAATAAAGGAAGTGAAACAAATACATAAGAACCATGAATAATTTGAAAATACCATTGTTGGTGTAAGAAAAGTCAAATAGTACATCTGCCAAGAAAATTGATGAAGACCTAACAAGTCAACTTCAAGAGAATAAATAACTTTTTCAAAGGAAAGAGTTTGAGATCCTTTCTATATAGAAGAAGATTTGGATAAGATAGTTTCCCAGTTGGAGACAAATTCAAAATTTGAGAAGAGCACCATGATTTGAGATAAAATATTCAATTGTTAATTATCTCCACATGAAAAGCGTAGTCTTTGTTTTGACAACAATCATAACACCGTTGAAGAAATATTCAAGTCAATTGAGGAGAAGACTAAAATCAACACAAATTCCTTTAAAATCCCTAATTGAAATGAATACACCATCATTGAATGGAAGCATAATCATCCAAGGTATGATAGAAGCAAGCACAAGAGGGATGCACTTCCCATGAGACAACATACACTTAGTTTAAAAAAAACCTTAGTTCCTTACTTTTCAATATCACATATGTGATATATCGCATATGCGATATATATCGCAAGTGCGATATATCGCATATGCAATATATCGCATATGTGATATATCGCACATGGGATATTAAAAAGCAAAAAAAAATAAAACAGAGGCCGCAGGCCCCTCAAATCTCATTTTCACAGGATCGGGACAGCGAAAAACCGCAGGAGCGAAATAGCGCAAGTGCGATTTGCGTTTTACCTTTTCTAGGTCGAGGTCGAGGTCGAGTTCGAGGTGGATTGCTTTAATGGAAGGTAAATGCTAGTTTAATCCTTTTCATTTAGCCTTCCATTCTTTAATTTTTTTCATAATTTCATTGTTTTTATAATTATTTTGAACAAATTTAAAAAAATAATTGAATGTGAACAATCAAATAATGATTCTAAGTAAAATAACTTGCAGTTTTTTGTTTAAATCTTAACAGACAACACAAATGAACAACACAATGTGGAAAACCCACCCTCTAATAACCCACAACCAAACCCAAACCCGGAGGGGAAACAAGATAGAAACACACAGATTATTGCACTCTTGGCGTCATTGAGGCGCCTTAGCTCATCTATTAGAGGGGGGGGGGGGGGTCGTTTGAGAGATTCTTTAGCGGATGCCTTGGACACAATAACAAACACAATTTTTGATGCCCAAGGAGCTTTGTACGACATTACCTCGCACAGAAAATATAGGAGGCAATACTACTCCGATGGATTGACTCATAAAGACATCAAAGCCCTTAAAATTACAAAAGACCAGTTATTTTCTATATTTCGGGACCCTAGCACCGGATTGGTTCCACCCACCAGTCAAGCACACATTTCCATAGACTGGTGCATTGAACCAAATATAAAGGCCAATTGGATGGATCGTTGGTATATGGTCTTCGATGAAGACCCCCATGGGAATAGGGACATCCCATTTTATTTCCTTAGGAAGTTGTATGCAGAATTCATCCTAGGGAAACATGTTAACTACTTCGATCTCTTAGGCAACCACGGTGTTGGTCATGGGATGCCCCAAGATAGGGAAGGTGCTAGGACGGATCCCAACCGTGTGCCACGCCCACCACGCACACCAAAACCCCCTTGGGTATATCCTCCTATAGGTCTTGTCATTGAGTATACATAGGAGGCATTATTTGACATGGCAGATACATTGCTTGAGCATGGGATTGATCTCCAAGGCAATGTAGACCAAGGGGCTGGAACTTCTACGGTGGGCCCATCTACAGATCACAGAGGAGATGCAGAGTCTTCAGAGCGTCATGTTACTCCACACCCTTGCACATCGTGTGGAGGCATATGCTATGGCCTTGCTTCCAACTTTCGAGACGACGGATTACTTCGCTTTGTAAGTAAAACTCATTGTTTTAATATTATATTTTGTTTCATGTAAAAATCTTCAATTGTTTCACACTTTATTTCTATTTAATTATCTAACAATTTCTGTGAACAAATATACAACTGGTGTCCCATGGCACACCACAGTCGCATAGTCCGTCGATCAATGTCGAGAACATTGATGCGGTTGTCAATATTGCTTATGGGTTTGGTTCTTCACCAATAGGGGTAAGAACTATAATTGTTAATTTGTCAACTTTATGTATATATTTATAGTATAGATTGTAACATTCAATATGTATCCTAATTTTGATACTTGACATGTTTTATGCAGGTTGCCCAGGATGAGTATATTGTCTCGCATCCTATTCCCTCTCATGTAGAGGTAGATTCGAAGACACAGGTATTATTTGAAATATGATTTTAATTATGTTTCGCTTTCTTTGGAAAAATATTTTTGTAACTTGTATCGCTTTGACATATGTTACTTTATGTAAGAACCTATTGTGACAGTGGTGCTTGAAGAGCACCAAAGGGAGGTTAATGTCAACCCACCTCTTCCCCCCAAATAGGTATGTATGTTTCTCTTTCTTTGGTAGTTCATCATTTTCCTTCCAGGTAGTATATATGTCTCTGATTCACTATTTTATATGAAATTGACATATATATGCTACTTTATATGTAGGCCCCTAGTGAGGCACCGGTGCATGAAGAGCACCAAACTGGTGGCCCACCTTTGATGAGCCAGCAAATATGTTTATGTAGATCGCTTTCTTTGTATGTTTGTATACATATCTTGATTGTAACATTCAATGTGTATCCTAATTTTGATATGTAACATGTTTTATGCAGGTTTCCCAGGATGAGTATATTGTCTCGTAGCCTATTCCCTCTCATGCAGAGGTAGATTCGCAGACACAGGTATTATTTGAAATATGCTTTTAATTATATATGCTTTTAATTATGTTTCACTTTCTTTGGAAAAATCATTTTGTAACTTACATATCGCTTTGACATATGTTACTTTATGTAGGAACCTCTTGTGACAGTGGTGCTTGAAGAGCACCAAAGCAAGGTTGTTGTCAACCCACCTCTTCCCCCCAAACAGGTATGTATGCGGCGTTTTATTTGGTAGTTCATCATTTTCCTTCCAAGTAGTATATATGTCTCTGATTCACTATTTTATATTAAATTGACATATATATGCTACTTTATATGTAGGCCCCTAGTGAGGCACCGGTGCGTGAAGAGCACCAAACCGGTGGCCCACCTTTGATGAGCCAGCAAGTATGTTTATGTCTAGATCACTTTCTTTGTATGTTTGTGTACATATCTTTCTCTGATTTGGTGCTTGAAGAAACCCAAATTGGTGACCCTCTCCCCCCCAAGGTACATGTATATTTGTTGGCATTGGCATATATATATATATATATATATATATATATATATATTTCTGCAGCCTAATAGTGAGCAAGTGGTGCAAGAAGAGCACCCAATCAGAGTCGTTGTTAGTGAGGCACCGGGACCCATGATTACTTACTCACGTACAGTAAGTAGAAATGTTATTTTGGTTTTGGAATTTGAACAAATGTATATAGAATTTTTAATGGTTGGTAAATTAACTTACAAATGTTGGTTTTTCTGCAATCTCCACTGATGAGACCTATCCCTCTTGTTTAGCGATGGGGATCAATAGTGAGCAGTCGCAAAAGAAAGCTACACTTCTCTGAAGACTCTGGCAGTGGCAGTAAAATGGGGGATAACTAGAAAAAATGTATAGGGGGCATACATATATGTATCTTTTTGTTCATATGTACACACAGATGTACTTTTTGATCCACTATTTTGTATTATGGCCA
>LPNX010077068.1:85441-112034 GCA_001517045.1 Pseudotsuga menziesii
TATTAACTTCTTCACATTTTTGAGGTCACATGGTTCATTAAATGCGAAATTTCACACATTAAATGACATTGAAATATTTTTTTAAAAATATCATTTAGAAGCCAACATAATATTCTACAATTTGTTTTTACTACAAGTCACAATGCACATGGCATATATGCGTTTTGAGGGCTTCGACCTAGCACATGAGTAAAAAATCTGGTTTCCATCGCCAAATTTGGCCAAAACGTGTTACACACCTTCATGGAATCACCCAGCTTCCAAGCCATGGACCCTTGGAAAGTGGATGTCTCTAGGTGAAATCTGATGCGACAAGTCCACTAAAAACAATGGTTATCATGACTTGGTTAGTTTCAACTTGATCCATGAATCCATCGAGGGACACTTAGAGAATCTCTTCTTAGGGCATAAAAACTAATATTGGAGGCAAAACCCAGTACCATAACCTCCAATAAGCTTATTTGGGAAATATGGACTTGAACACAATGTCCAAATGCTCCACTGGTTGAGTTTTGAAAAATTTAGATGTGAGCAGAAATCACACTAAATGTCAATGAACAAATCCCTAGTTCCAAAAACCATCCAATAAGACAAATTATGAGACATGGACCCATGGGAATTGGTTGTCCCTAGGTGTAATCTGATGGCATGATTCCAACAAAATCAATGTTTTGTCGATCAAGTCTCAGTTATCAATCTACATCGGGTTACAACTTTCTCCCTAAAGTTATTCAAGGACACTTGGATAATCTCTTCCCAAGACATAAAAAACATTTCAAGTGGCAGAATAGATTATTGGAACTTCCAACAAACTTTTTTGGAAAAGGTGGAGACCACCACATGTCCACAAGCTCCACTGGATGAGTTTAAAAAAATTACATATGATGCAAAAATCACAATACATGTCACTGAGAAAAACCATAGTTCCAAAAAATGGCCATTAAGACAACTTCCAAGCCATGGACCCATAGTAGAAGGTTATTCTTAAGTGTAATCTAATGCCATAAGTCCAATGGAATCGACGGGTCACCAATTCGATTCGGTTATTAGGATATGGTGGGTTACATTCGAGTATTGTATCCTCCAAGAATCTTATCTGGGGAAGTTGGGAATGAACGCAATGTCCACATGCTCTGCTAGCTAAGTTTCAAAAAATGTACATATGATGCAGAAATTGCATTGCATGTTACTGAGAAAATCCCTTGTTTTGAAAACCATCCATTAAAACAAATTATGGACCATGGACCCAAGGGAGGTGGGTGTCCCAAGCTGAAATCCAATGGCATGAGTCCAATGAAATCGATGGTTCATCAATCCAAGTCCCATCTATCAGGTTATGGTGAGCTACAACTTTATCCCTGAAGCAATTTAGGGACACTTTGTGTACCTTTATTCGAGGCTTAAGAACCAATATGAGCGACAGAATAAAGTACTGTAACCTCCAACAAGTTTGTTTGGGAAATGTGGGAATGACCACAATTCCCACACACTCAGTTGCATGAGTCTCCAAAATTTTACGTGTGATGCAGAAACTGCATTGCATGTCATTGATCAAAACCCTAGTTCCAAAAATCGACCAATGAGAGAACTTTTAGGCCATGGACCCATAGTAGGTATATGTCTCTAGGTGCAATTTGATGCCATGACTCCAATATAGTCAACGCTTCATCAATATAATTATCTCTTATCACGATATGGTGGGTTACAATTCGCTCTCTGAAGCCATTCAGAGACACTTGGAAAATCTCTTCCCGAGGCATAAAGCCCAATCCAAGTGAAATAATTGAGTATCTTAACCTCTAGAAAAAAAATTTGGACCCGTTGGGAATGACCAAAATGTTCACACGTTACATTGGCTGAGTTTTCAAAAATTATATGTGATGGCGAAATCACAATATATGTTATTGACTAAGTTACCAGGAAACTTGAAAATTGCCAAATATATTCCTGTGTTGATGTGAGTGTATTTCTCAATATTAAATACATATGTATATTTTTTATGTGCACATTTGGTAGTCAAATTATGTTCCATGAGTGCTGAACACAAAACCATAAAGACATTCATTGTAAATCAATGTAAAATCAATCTACTAGATTTGGACAATATTCAGTGGAATTTGAACAATGTTGCAAAGTGTTTGACTAAATCTTGAACCAGACTCCATACGTAGTTAGAAAAAAATTAATTCAGATTTGGTGGGGGGTCATTACATTTTCCCCAATGAATTGCATTTTATTGAGTCGGTCATACCCCTGGAGTACCCAAACATGGGGTACGAAGTACCCAAACACGGGGTATGGCGTACCATTTTGCCTATAAGTACCCCTTTTTTATAACGGAGTCTCAAGTATGTGAACCTAGTATGGAGTACAGCAAGAGACATACCCTACAAGTACCCAAGTACCTGGTATGGGTACATGTACCCTACCCTCGGGTATAGGTACCTGTTGGGGCCTAGAAACTCATAGGTGACAACAGTAAAGGATTCTCCCCAATCAACGTTCCCGACTGGCCCGTTGACTGTTTGGTATAGGGAATCCGTCCGGTTTGTGGTCCGGCTACCGTAGGTCAAAGTAACAAAACAAAGGATTTCACCGGTTGCAGCCCGGCCCACCGAGTTTTTGTATTTTTGACTTAATGCATGCAATGCAAATGCCTAACTAACAATGAAGGGTGATAAAGATGCAAGGAACTACACAATGTGATGCGCAGGTTCTTACCTCTCGTCTTAAGGCTCACATGCATCTAAATCATATATGCAGCCATGAAGTAAACCAATTAACTATGTAACCTCCTATCTATCTATCCCCGGAGAGCAAAATGAATTCTATTATGAGTAATGTAAATTGCACATGCAACATAAAGAGAAACTATAGTTAGCTGATATTTCTTCATACATTGCACGAACGAGTAAAGATATTTCACAATCAGGTAGCCAAATGTTTTTTTTTTGAACAGCACACATTACTCATAGTGGAAATCTTCATAAAATAAACTGGAAAACATTCATACAAGAACATAGGTTCAATGAGTTAGAACGGTCTCACAGTTAATGGACATAAAGCTAAAAACGAAATAGTTCCTCTTCAACAAATCCATAGCACAACATTTGAATATTCCACTAAGCTTTCTCCAACAGGCAAACTGTAATTTTTTATTGCAAAGTGAAATAGTTCTTCTTACAATATGTCCTCACCAGTCTCACTGGGAAAAAGTCCTCCCTTCTTCTAAGTCTTTTACATTTATACAAAAAGGGTCTGACTGTTGGGCTGCCCAAAGTGGCCTTTGGGCTTCCCAACCTCTCGTCTCCCAACATTCTATTTTTCTTAAATGTTTTACAAAATTAGTTACAAATTATAATGATGACCAACCCTTCATGAGGGAGGGCCCACTTGACTATCCAGAAACTTCCTCCACGCTGCAGCCTCATTAGCGATGCCTTCAAAAGTACAAGGTTCTAAAAACTGAATATTTATCTCAAATTTCTCAGCTTGTTTCTTGATAGCCTCGACCCTGGACATACTCAAACGGAGCTGATCTTCCAGAAGCAGTATACTGATAGCTGGGTGATCTACTTGGCTTCTCAAGATCAGATCATCCATGGCTCTGATATCCTGCACCTTAGCTTCTTCCTCCTGGAATCTCTTCTGTAATAGCTCTACAAAGGCATCGTGATCTGGAAAAGCTTCAAGCCTCTCCTCCGCTTTTATCTGGCACCGGTTGAAGGTATTGAGAATTCTTCTAAAGAATTCGCTACATAGTCCCTTTGTCTTCTTCACTACCTTCTTGAAGTCTTCAGTGGTATTAATAGCAAACTCCACTAGGTTATAGTCCCATTTGAGGGCCTGCTGGTATTTTTCTAGTAGCTCCACTGGGGTTTACTCGTTGTTCTCCAACCTTTCCATTCGTACATTCAGGACCTCTAGGACGTCCTGGGACCTATCCATAAAGTAGGATGCAGTTTCCAGAATCTCCTCCAAACAGCCGTCGATCTGCAGCACTTTACACCTTTCTTCTTCAACAGCAGTCTGCAGCTGCAACATCTTGGTTTTCTGGGTCAATACATGCTGCTTGAGAGGCTGAAGATCGACCTGCTATTCTCTTGCTACTTCCAAAGCAGTGTTCAAAGCAGAAATCTTCTCCTGGTGTTCCTTTCTCGGTTCTAGGGTGTGCATATCGTTGGCCTGCAAGAGGATCTTCAGCTGTTCTTCTAGGTCCTCCACCTTTGCCAGTAAATGCTCCTTCTCCTTCTTCAACTCTTGATCTTCTACTTGCACTTGCTCAAGGCGTTCTTGTGTAGTCTCCTGAGCCTGTCTCTCTTCATGTAGGGTCTGCAACTCAGCCTCAGCAGTCTTCATCTCCCTCTGTAAGTGTTCAAATTTTTGCTTCAACCTGTTTCCTTCCTCTCTCTCTTTCCTCAAGGTATTTTTTAGATGAGCAGAGGTTTTCTTAGATGACTCCAGTTCAATCATCACCTTATTTATGTTATCTTTTGAGGCATCGATCATTGCAGCCCCAGCTCTCAGCGTGAACCTAGGATCCTGGTCTGTTCCTAACATCATAGCTGTATCCGTTATCATATTTCCCGGTAGATATCCCGCTTCAACTTTCCTTTCTGTCCTCTTGATTATCCTTTTTGTTGCTCTATCATAAAACACAGTGTTGAAATCAGGGATTTCCTTTCCCTTTTCCTACACAAATGGGACCAGCTTGAGCGTGGGAACCCTGGGTATGCTGGTAGCAAGTACTTGAGGGGTCTATACCTCTGGGTTCTCCACCTCCTGAGTCTACCCTGCTGCTGTTTCAGAAGCTGACTGCTATGTCAACTTTATTCTTTCAGCCTCTTGCTTGTGGAGCTCCTCATCAAGCTTTCTCTTTGCTTCCTTTGTTTCTTTTCTAGCTGCTTCCTCTGCTTTCTCTATTGCTTCCTGAGCAGCTTTTCTTTCTTCTTCTGAATGAATCCATTTTGCAGCTTCTTTTTCCAACCTCTGGGATTATTTGTTTCTCCTTTTGGCTTCTTCTTCAGCCTTTGCCTGTTCATCCCCCTTCCCACCTTTGGTGGTGATCTTTTTCTTGAATCTTCTCATTAGCATTGTCATGTTTGGGGCATTTCAGAAGACAGATTCTTCCTTATCAAAATGGTGGGTATACTCAAAGTGTACCTTGTGTTCTTTTCAATGCTCAATAAACTTTCCTCGGGTGTCATTTCTGTGGTAGGGCATCTCCCCAAAATGGAATTTCTCCAACTCCTCTATGAATTCAACAGCTTGTTTCACCTTGGTGAATTTGTAGCTTCCTATCTTGAATGGCAAAGGAGGGTAGGAAGTCTTCTTGTGTTCGAACAGAAAACTGCCTATTCCATCAATGAACACTTGTCTGACTACCTCCTTGTGGACTATGTAATCCATTGCATATTTGGGCAGTAGTGAAGGTGGTCTTGATCCTCCGAACATCCAGAAGTACATGCCATTTTCAGTTAAGAAATAATCCGCATATTCTTCTATCACTTGCATGGCTTCTTCTGACATACAGTCACACTCCTTCTGGAAAATGAGTGTGTACAGAGTCATAATGAAGTGCTCACAGACTTCTCTGTAATGGCTATGGTACTGGTGAGCCCACAATGGTCTATAAGCGGCATAAACAGGCATCCTTTCTCTGTCCCAGATGCACCTGAGATCGGGGAAATCCTGGTTGCACAATATGCAATCTATTAATATTGAACTCATATAGAATTCCAATCTTTTCTTGGACTCTCCCTCCAAGGCTGAGGTCACGCAAGAAGAAATACTGCTGGACACCATGCTGGCCCAATTGAAGACTGTGCCTTGAGTTGCCACATGAAAAATAATTGGTATCCATTCAAGTTTGAAGAGTCTGCCATGAGCTCTCCCAAATATTTTGTTGAGCATCAAGGCTATGAATCTGTAGGGAGCCCTCAAGCTTGTTGTATCATACTCACTGGTCGGTCTGTGTCGATAATGCTTTCCCTGCAACATCATTCTCCTAAGAGTTTCCACCAGGTCCATTCTGATGTTGTTCAGCCAATCATCGGATAAGAAAACCTGGGCTTCTGGTAGGTGATAAGCTAATGCCACATATCCAGGGCTAAATGCAGCATAGACCTGTCCTTCAACATTTCCCATGATCATTGTAGTCGTGTCTACTCGGGGCAGAATTTGCTAAATGTAAGATTCATTTTCTGGGGTTTGTTGCGATCCTTCTCTCTATATTTTTCCAAAAATTCGCTAAATGTAAGATTCATTTTCTGGAGTTTGTTATGATCCTTCTCTCTATTTAAACAGAAGGAATTCAACTTATGGGGAGGGGGGAAGGTCTCCAGAGATCTGAATATGAATCTATTCTCTTCTGAAATCATTTCTTTTCTATAATTTTTTCTCTGGAAAGAGTTGAGGAGATGCTGCCAAAGGGAAGTGCTGGGAGAATTGGAGCAAAATTTTCTTCCCAAAATTTATGTTTTTTCTTCTCTTGAGATTTAAGGATGGATGTAAGCATCAAAGTGGGTCGTGATCAGTATTATTGTTTTGTAACAGAGTTCTACAACAACCTCTGCAATCTGGTTTGAGAATTTATTTTCCAATATATATAAAATATCATGTTTATATTTGCTATATCTACATTTTTTGCATATGTATACTGTGTGATTGTATGCTAATATCATCTTCATTATTCCTTGAATTCTATGTTATTCTTGAATCTGTTTAATTGATGACATGAGTGTTTTAATGATAAGTTGTTGTTATTATTTTAATTATTCATGTTGTTTAAATTAGAATGATTGACTTTACATTGTCATTCTGATTCAAATAGTATTTATCTTAATTCAGGCTTTAAGGTAACATTAATATTAACCATGCTCTTGCGCAGGATAGGATAGAAATATATTAATTAATTTTTTGTTTTAATTTAGAATTTTAGTTTTATTTCATGAATGGAAAGCTACAGTTTAATAGCTTCTAAATCGATGTGATTTAGCAGCTACTAAATCTGTGTGTTTTGTGTTTTTGAAATTTGTATCTTAGTTAAATTTAGTTTTCATTTTAGAATAGTTTATCCTTTATGAAAAAATTTATATATGAGATTGTGAGACTCTCTATTCTAGAGAGAAAACCTACAAAGGAAGCGGGGTCATTGTTCCTGTGAGAATAAACTAATCCAAGCAAACCGGAAGGTGCAGTAAGCAACTTGTTTGGGTTGATTTTCCTTAGTTGGCCTCATTCAGAAAATCTGGCCAACAATAATGTTATAACCTCTTGGTATGCGGTTCCTATGTTCTTCTATGTTCTAGACAATGTTTTGGTTTATGCGGGCTTGTAATTTTGATAGGAGTTTCAAAAGTTTTAATGTAGTAGTCATGTCTGATTTTACTATGGTCCTTTATTGTGTTTTTGTACTTCAGTCATGTGATGGTCATCATTCTATATTTTGCATAGGTGATCCAATTGTATCCATTTTCTCAATATTATAGACATTTGATATGTTTCCTTATATCTCACTGGTCCTTGATCTCTATTTAAATATCATGGAAGTTCAATAGATTGGGAGATGAAGAAATGGTAGATAGTGATGTACTAGATCAAAGATTTAATTTTTTTTAAATAAGATTTTATGTCACTCCATGGATTTTTCCCTCTATATGGATTTTATCACATAAATATTGATGTCTTGATCTTTCACTTGTTTGTGAACTATTTATCTTTGGTGTTCAACGTTGTGATATTTATTTTCAATAAATAGTTATTTGAGCCTTTCCACAAAAGGCATGAATCGGTAAGGTCATGCCTAAGTAGTAGAATTGTTGGTTGGTAAGAAAGTTTCCATGAATCATTCACCATGCAAAAATTCCTTTCTACATATCATGTGAAACCTTATAATCAAGTGTTCCATTTTGATTTGGTCTCCAAACTTTGTTTAATCTAGAATTAGGGGTGGTTTCTAGCCAACCTAATTATAAGCATTGAATTGATTGTAACTAGCAAAGATATTTTTGGTTTTTCTATATCAAATTCTTCCACCAATTTCAATGAGACCAATTTGAAAGATGTTTTTTTGGTATAAAATGCTTAATGTTATCAATAAAGAATTTATATAAAATATTCAACTAAAAACAAATGGGCTGATGCACAATCATGGACTCCTTTAAAGACACTTTAGATGCCACATAATACTGGAAAAACCCGGAACCTCTGACTTTAGGTGAGAATTAGGGGTACCTCCCTAACGTATTTGAAGATGAAGTAAAATGACAAAAAAAAAGGTAATTGAATCAGATTTCATAATATATAACATTTATGCAGAAAAAATGTGTGTAAATGATTATAAAATTAGTTTATGTGAAATTGGGTTTTCAAAATTTGAGCACATCATAACATATATGTTTGTACAGGTGCAGCAATATATGAGGTAAATGATGTCAATTTTGTATAAACTCTTGCAGACATGTAAAGGACGTATGCGCCTAGTGAAACACTATTTATTCATATTTTTTCATAATTTTTTTTTTATTAATTATTGAAGTCAGGAAAACTCGAAATGAAAATGTTATGTGCGGGTGCAGTACTTTAGAGGAAAAAATTAATGAAATCTTTGGTTTTTATATATAATATTGTAGAGATCGCTCTCTTCTAGTGCACCATATAGTTTTCTCGGCAAATGATGAAGGAAATCAAAAGTTATATAAAAAATAATCAATGTATCTATTTTCGAAAACTAACATGTATCATTTAGAAAAATAATAATAAATAATTAAAACATACATTTGAAGGAAAAAATTACATATTCAGAATTGTAAGATCGTACTCTACAATATTCTAAATTTTCATAAAAAATACTGTGTTTGTCAAAGCAAAACATGCCATCAAAACTGAGCATATTGATAGAATTACAAAAGACAGGCAATAGCCCTATTTTTTTTGTCCTAGCCAATAGGTTCAGTAGTCCAAACCTAATTCCGAATATAATGCCAAACCTTATTCCCGCTGAGTTTTTAAATTTTTAAAACATGCATATGTGTCGTAGCTTATCTATATCGCATATGTGCTATATCGCATATGCGATATAGTGCATATGGGATTGATATCGCATATGCGTTTTGGATTAATTAATTTGGTACATGAGAAAAAAAGAGTAATGACACCCTGATCTCATTATAATACCATTTAGACTCCCAATATTCCATCCAGGCGGTCTATGGGGTGGCTCATGGCCCAACATTACATTGGTTAAGAGGGGGGGAGAGTTAAAGGAGGGAGAGGAAGGTGTAGAGGTAATCATGGGAGGGAGGGATGGGTAGGGGACATATATGGGGGGGTGAAGGGAGGATAAATATAAGGGGAAGGAGGGATGGGTATGGGAGATATATGAGGGGGCGATGGAGGGAGGACAAATATAAAGGGAAGGGATTGGTGGGAGGGGAATAAATATAAGTGGGAGGGAGGGCCCTAGGGTATTAGACATTGTCAAGGGATGAAACCTCTACTTTATGCCCTAACTAAAGCTTCTAGGCATCTAGGACCACCAATAACACCTTAAACCACCATATGTTACCTCTTGAGGCCATTCTTAGCTTTGTGTGTGGGCATTGACACCATTAAGTTGCTTTAATCAATAATGATGGCTTTAGAGACCTTTGACATGGTTGAGCGGTCACAAAACTCAGGTCGTAGACACTAAAGCAAGCTTCCAGGGATCCAGAGGAAAGAATAATGTATCAAGACACCACACATGATCTCTCTAGGGGGTCTTTGGCCTTAGATTAGGTATATGTGATTCATTGTAGTGATTTTGTTCACAAGAATAATGGGTCTCAAGGCCCTAACATAGTGGATGTGTTGGTACCATTACGAAGGAAAGGGTAACTTCAAGAGGTGATGGCTAGTCATTTGAGTTATTTTTCATGTTCATGGATTCCTATGACACGAGCTGACACGTCAAAATCCTGGACATGAGTTCCATGAGTAATTGAAATTGACAGCTACAATCAAGAAACAAGAAAGCATTGGGCTCTGTGGACTCTATAAAAGCCTTCATCTTTCAAATTTTATAGATGTGATGTTGGAGGGGCCATGCTATATGGAGTATCAAATGGCTTACTATAAATACGGATTACTAAATCTTGAAAATGGGAGAAATCTCATTACTAAATATTGAAAACCATCAAATATTTAATACACATATAAACACTCATTACATTTATGGCCACACACTTGTTTGAATAATTATGGTACCAGATGATCTATTCCATTCTATGGACCATACATTTGCAAACATCAATGAACAACCATCACATGAAAAGCAACTCACCCCCATTACTTTGAAAACACCCTTTCGACATTATTTATATAATAAATTCATTGTCTTCAAGAACAAAAAGCTCAACTTATCAACATCTTACCCATAACTGCTGTAAACAAAATCACCAATAAATCACATATCCCTAATATAAGGCCAAAGACCCCCTAGAGAGGTCATGTGTGGTGGCTTGATACATTATTCTTTCATTTGGATTCCTGTAAGCTTCCTTTAGTGTCTATGACCTAAGTTTCATGATCGCTCAACCATGTCAAAGGTATCTGAACCCATCATTAGTGATTAAAACAACCTAATGGTGTCAATGCCCACACACAAAGCTAAGAATGGCCTCAAGAGGTAACATATAGTGGTTTAAGGTGTAATTGGTGGTCCTAGATTCCTAGAAGCTTTAGTTAGGGCATAAAGTAGAGGTTTCATCCCTTGAAAATGTCTAAGACCCTAAGGCCCTCCCTCCCACTTATATTTATTCCCCTCTCACCAATCCCTTCCCTTTATATTTGTCCTCCCTCCATCCCCCCCTCGTATATCTCCCATACCCATCCCTCCCTTCCCCTTATATTTCTCCTCCCTTCATCCCCCCCATATATGTCCCCTACCCATCCCTCCCTCCCATGCTTCCCTCTACACCTTCTTCTCCCTCCTTTGACTCCTCCCCCCTCTTAACCAATGTAATGTTCGGCCATGAGCATCCCCATAGACCATCTCGATGAAATATTGGGAGTCTAAATGGTATTATAATGGGATGAGGGTGCCATTATAGGTTTTTGGATGGGAGGGATGGGTCTCTAGACATTGACTATAGTCATGGAAGAGTAGACAATAAGTTCCTAAATCAACACACATGCCTTATAGATGTAATATTTGGAATTTAGTGGGATATGGGTGTCATTATGAGGATTTATGCACTAAGGATGGGTCTCAGGGTTTTAACCATGGTAATGGGACAATAGTGTAACAGAAACAAGTCTTAAACCACTACACATGCCCTTTAAAGGGGATATTTAGCCTTAATATGGGATATATGTTCCATTAGTCTATTTTATGCATTGAAGATTGTTCAGGATGTGTTGACCATGGTCATATAGGAACCATTATGAATATTTCCAGACAATAGATAGTTCTATAGACACTACCATGGTCCAACGATAGGTTTGGGGGTCTTAACCATTGGTATGGGGTCCATTGTAAAGGTATAGAAGTTTAACATATTTCAGTCCATAGATGTTTTCATTTGATATTTGGGGTGGAGTACCACCTATGTTTTTTCATGTATGCACTAGTACTGTTGAGATTGATTCTATGGCAGACGTTCAAAATTAGAAATAATCAATATATACTTATGTATATAAGTGGTAGCCCAAGAATGGGTAGCTATAATCTAAGCATGGATAAGTCAAGTTTATTATTTGATATGCACTCAATCACATATGCAATATATCTCATATGTGATATATCACATATGTGATTTAGCACATATGCGATAAAATGGACATTGGTTATATCGCATATGCGATATGTGTTATATAAAAAATGTTGGGTTGCATGCTGTGGGCCATGTTTACTGTAGAAAAAGACATAATTATTCTGAACCTGTGCACAGAGAACTGTTCAACCTACAATTTAATCATTACTTACACAAATCCATAGGTTTTGTATAAGCTTAGGTGGATTTCAATGGGGAATGTACGTAATAGAGGTCAAAATTCAGCGAGGAAGGTGCTTATACCAAAAGAAGCTGAAAATAAAAAAGAAAAAAAAGAGGGAAGATTCAACAAATCAGAGGCATTCATTGAATTGAGAAAATATTTCCCATTCCCCCTCAACAGATACTTGACCTAGAGGTTGAGGAAGATAATGCAACATTAAAGGAAGTTGGTTATAGTGGAGATGATATTATTCATCCATTAGTAAATGGACAATCTTGTGAAGAGGTCAATAATTATTTTAATCCCTATGCAAATGTGACTCACCAACAACCATGGATGGTGGTTCAATATCATAATCGAAGTTGTCATCCTATAGTGGATGTAAACGTCACTCCAGCATTTCAAACGACAAGAAATTTCACATCAAAACGAAAGAGAACTCCTAAACGCATATAAGTGGACAAGAGAAAATTGAATTCCATGGAAGGTAAGGTGGCTAAATGCACTATCCTTCGTCATTGTTCTCAAATAATGAAACAATATTTTGATAACAAATCCGAAGCCGATAAATGCCAATTGTTTTTAGCTTTGCTTAAATATAGAAATGTGGAAACTGTTAGAAGAAATTTAGGCATAAGAACAATGAAGAATATTGAATCAAGTAATCACATTGTTAAATCTCTTGCTGCTGCATTCACATCGATTGGTTAAAAAACTCATTCATAGGACTGTAATGTGGCTCGCCATGTATTGGTTGAATCAATTGTATGTAGATCCACAAGACAACGCCATTTACTTAAATGCACATCACAAATTGTGCCTTTACATCCAAACACACTTAAAAAATATTTAGTAAGAAGAGACAACCTTGATGTAGAGGGACAAATGGAAACATTATGGGCATTTAGCGATAGTTTTCCCCACAAAGACATGAATTTAGTCGAAGTAGTGAAGGGCCTATTGCAAACGTTTTGGCATGATAACACTAGGCCTTATTCTAACACAAAGGATGTGTTAAAACTCTGTAGGGGTTCTAGAAACAATGAACCTCATGTTGAACATTATCTTGACATGACACAAACTCAATTGTTTGAGATGTTTATAGTTTCCCACGTAGAGATAAGGCTTGGGAAAAGATCTTTTGAAAAATGAAAGCCTTGGTATGTTAGAATCAATACCATCTGGAACACTTGTTGTTGTAGATACCACGTAGAGTTTGATCTATATTACCATACATTTGCACATATAAGTCATCTTTTGCATCCTCACCATCTGTAGGAATGCTCAAGTACAGTTCTGCCAATGTCATCCAGAGATTTCATCCATAGCATAATGTGTGTGAGGAAAGATGGGAAGATATATTACTTAAAGCAATGTGTAGAGGGTTCTTGCAACAATTGTGATGGGCTATCATTATGGTCTGATTGCATCCATTAGAGTGAAGATCAAGAATTCAAAAATGAAATTGTCGAGAAGCAGAACTATCAATACGAGACATATGAGCTACATGATGGGAAAGAAAGAAAGAATATTAAATTGGTGACTTCACAGGTAAATTGTTAAATATTGAAATATTTATATTCATATACATATTTTTATGTTGTTTTATAACAATGTTTAATTTTTTACACCAGGTGCAAGTATGTGATTTTATTTCAGAGTTTCGTGGAAATATCCAACAGTACATTCAACATGCTGATATGGCACGGTGGCAATATGAGCAATTCAAAATATGTCGGGACAGCTTCCCTCTCGAAACAATACTATCAATGGTTGACTTTACAGAAAATTACACCCTACAACCACAAAATAAAATACAAAGTCAATACTATGACTCAGAGCAAGTGAGCATAATGGTGCATATCACGTATCGACATGGGCCAGATAGCAATGAAGAGAAACGTGTGATACTGAAAGAAATCCACTTCTACATAAGTGACGACCAGACCCATGACATCCATTACATGCAACATTGCTTTAAATTACTCTATGATCATGTGATAGCTATGGATATACCATTTTATTGTCATTTCATTTGGTCAGATGGTTGTGCTGGACAGTTCAAGAATGCACATGTATTTGTATTGTTTTGTTTGTTGCACATAAAATACAAGGTGCCACATATATGGAACTACTTTGAAACTGGTCATGGAAAAGGAGAGCACAATGGTGATGGTGCATGCATAAAAACTGCCCTTCGAAGGGAAGAGATGAAGTTTACAGGTTCTCGAATTCGAGACGTTGCATCTATAGTGAAATGGTCTGCAACTGTCATGGGAGAACAAGCAACAAGGAAACACCTAGTGCGAAGAATATTGTGGGGGTGACAAATGTGGACCGATCCCAAACACATCGGGTGAACACAGTGCATGGAACTCGACAATTTCATTCAATTAGAAGCTCAAAGAACTCGGCCCTACAAATTTGGACAAGATTGAAGGCTTTATTTTGCAGTTCCTATAGCATCGATGAATGGGATGATTGTGAGAATATAGATACAGTTGATACATGGGATCGAGTGACACTTGGCACCAATTTCAAGGGGGTTAATTAAATAGACCATTTGGAAGATGATCAGACACATATTTATACAGACTATGATCACATATCGGATCTAATACAAGCAAGTACAAAAAATTAAATTAGTAGTACCTAAATTAGAAATTTAATTTATGTATTGTTAACTCAACCTAAGTAGAATTTAATTTATGTAGAAATTAGAAATGCAAGACCTTATTCAAAAAAAGTTGTTAAATCGACCTATTTCCTTTCACAGGTCAGATATATGCAGTGGTTTCCCAAAAAAATAATGAATGGGGTTCTAACTATTGGTTGGAACGTTGCTTAGAGGGGAAACAAACCATTCTCAAAGCTATTACAGATGATCAAAATATTGAATTCCCAACTGAATCGATGGTTATAAAAGGGGAGTACTTGACACTTGCAGCACAACAGAAAAGGAAGGGTGGGTATGTATATTAGGATTATGGACCAGGAGCTATTGTATACCACTTCACCAACCTAGTAGTTGGTATAAACATCAAGATGCGCACACTTGGTCACAAAAATAGGTCACATGTACGATACTTCTACCTCATATAGATGATCCAGATGGCCTACTCATCCAAGTGCATTGTCAGGTGCGTTATTTAACCTTTAAAATGCATGCTGAAGCACAATTTCAATTATTTAGCCTTATTTTATTCCCAATGTAATAAACCTATGATTGACGGATACCATTCACAGACATAATATTATTGAGAGGATACTAGACACTATAAACACATGCGTACAACCTCAGGTGAGTTATCTATAAATCATGTTTGCACATTTTCATTGGGTTCTCTTTATTTTCTTATGAGAGTACTAATGTTTAGCCTTTCGTGTGCCTAGGATACAAACACCATAGATGGCACATTGGAGGTGCCAAGAACAAAACGGTCTCTTTAGACACCAACAAATAGAAATCGGAAAATAACATGCTCTCAAGTTGTTGAAATTTACTTTTTTTATGTTTTTTATATTAATGTAGGTTTAATTACATTGTTGGGTCAACTCTTGCAACTATTTCATTAGTGGTTCAATGCATGAAAACCATCGACCGTGGTTGTGTTGGTAGGGTTCCCATATCGGCCTTACCCCATACATACTTGCAGGAGCCAACAACATGCAATTTTTCTGCTCCATTTGGTTTTTTGCTCGCGGACCGAAAGTCACCAAGTGTCCCTGAACGACATTTTCATGCATTAGAGGAAATTTCAACTCAAAATGGGCCTCCTAAAAAAATTAATAAAATAATAGTTAAAATAATAAAATAATATTTATCAATTTTGGAGGAAGAAAAGAAAAAAACTACCTTTTTGTTTGTATTTTCAACATATCTCCCTGTTTTTTTACTCAAATTTCGATCGAGAGAGCCCGTTGGATGCGGAATCAAATTCTGCATCCAATGAGTACCCACTCGGCATACTTTTGACGAACCCCACTACCTCAAAAACAAGAAATACCTGAGAAAATGTGATGATGACATCATCATCATGTTTTCTCAGGAATTTCTTGTTTTGGGGGTAGAGGGGTCCGTCAAAAGTATGCCAAGTGGCTACTCATTGGATGTGGAATTTAATTCCACATCCAACAAGCTCTCCTGATTGAAATTTGAGTAAACCCACACGGAGATATGTCGAAAATACAAACAAAAAAGTAGTTTTTTTTATGATACCTATCCCCAAATTTATATTAAAAAAGTGGTTAAGACCTATACGGTATTTCAAATTTAAAGCAATTTCATTGGCTAACACATGATGACATGGATTTTGAATTAGAGTTAAAAGGCCCATTTTGAGTTGAAATGTCCTCTAATGCGACTTTCAACTGGACATAACTCGGAAATCGGAGGTCGGATCGAAAAACTATCAATTCCAACTGGTCTCGTGGCATGCGATTATCTCTAGGTGGCCCTCTCCCTCATGTTTTAAAGGACCAGTGACTTCATTATGCATTGATAGTGTAAACTATGGTTTTTCTCAGTTTCCTTCAATGCAACTCTTGCATTGTTGAGTCAACTCTTCAAAACCCTCATCCGTCCCTCTTACAAGTTATGAGATGGAACTAGAAACACATGTACATGTACAAATTGAAAACCAACTAGGGTTTCATGAACTACAAATTGCATGTTATCACTAGGGTTGACAAGTTATGATATGGAACTAGGGTTTAGTGACCTCTTTACAAGTTATGAGATGGAACAAGAAACACATATACATGTACAAATTGAAAACCAACTAGGGTTTCATGAACTACAAATTGCATTCTATCACTATGGTTGACAAGTTATGATATGGAACTAGGGTTTAGTGACCTCTTTACAAGTTATGAGATGGAACTAGAAACACATGTACATGTACAAATTGAAAACCAACTAGGGTTTCATGAACTAAAAATTGCATGCTATCACTAGGGGTGACAAGTTATGAGATGGAACTAGGGTTTGGTGGCCCCTTTATAAGTTATGAGATGGAACTAGGGTTTGGTGGCCCCTTTACAAGTTATGAGATGGAACTAGAAACACATGTACATGTACAAATTGAAAACCAAATAGGGTTTCATGAACTACAAATTGCATGCTATCAGTAGGGTTGAGAAGTTAAGACATGGAACTAGGTTTTAGTGACCTCTTTACGAGTTATGAGATGGAACTAGAAACCCATGTACATGTACAAATTGAAAACCAACTAGGGTTTCATGAACTACAAATTACATGCTATCACTAGAGTTGACAATTTATGATATGGAACTAGGGTTTACTATCCTCTTTACAAGTTATGAGATAAAACTAGAAACACATGTACATGTACAAATTGAAAACCAACTAGGGTTTCATGAACTGCAAATTGCATGTTATCACTAGGGTTGACAAGTTATGATATGGAACTAGGGTTTAGTGGCCTCTTTACAAGTTATCAGATGGAACTAGAAACACATGTACATGTACAAATTGAAAAAACCAACTAGGGTTTCATGAACTACAAATTGCATGCTATCACTAGGGTTGACAAGTTATGATATGGAACTAGGGTTTAGTGACCTCTTTACAAGTTATGAGATGGAACTAGAAACACATGTACATGTACAAATTGAAAACCAACTAGGGTTTCATGAACTACAAATTGCATGTTATCACTAGGGTTGACAAGTTATGATATGGAACTAGGGTTTAGTGGCCTCTTTACAAGTTATGAGATGGAACTAGAAACACATGTACATGTACAAATTGAAAACCAACTAGGGTTTCATGAATTACAAATTGCATGTTATAACTAGGGTTGACAAGTTATGATATGGAACTAGGGTTTAGTGACCTCTTTACAAGTTATGAGATGGAACTAGAAACACGTGTACATGTACAAATTTAAAACCAACTAGGGTTTCATGAACTACAAATTGCAATCTATCACTAGGGTTGACAAGTTATGATATGGAACTAGGGTTTAGTGACCTCTTTACAAGTTATGAGATGGAATTAGAAACACATCTACATGTACAAATTGAAAACCCACTAGGGTTTCATGAACTACAAATTGCATGCTATCACTAGGGTTGAAAAGTTATGATATGGAACTAGGGTTTAGTGACCTCTTTACAAGTTATGAGATGGAACTAGATACACATGTACATGTACAAATTGAAAACCAACTAGAGTTTCATGAACTACAAATTGCATGCTATCACTAGGGTTGAAAAGTTATGATATGGAACTAGGGTTTAGTAGCCTCTTTACAAGTTATGAGATGGAACTAGAAACACATGTACATGTACAAATTGAAAACCAACTAAGGTTTCATGAACTACAAATTGAATGCTATCACTAGGGTTGACAAGTTATGATATGGAACTAGGGTTTAGTGGCCTCTTTACAAGTTAAGAGATGGAACTAGAAACACATGTACATGTACAAATTGAAAACCAACTAGGGTTGCATGAACTACAAATTGCATGCTTGAGAAGTTATGAGATGGAAATAGGGTTTAGTGACCTCTTTAAAAGCTATGAGATGGAACTAGAAACACATGTACATGTACAAATTGGAAACCAACTAAGGTTTCATGAACTACAAATTGCATGCTATCATTAGGGTTGACAAGTTATGATATGGAGCTAGGGTTTAGTGACATCTTTACAAGTTATGAGATGGAACTAGAAACACCTATACATGTACAAATTGAAAACCAACTAGGGTTTCATGAACTACAAATTGCATGCTTGAGAAGTTATGAGATGGAAATAGGGTTTAGTGACCTCTTTAAAAGCTATGAGATGGAACTAGAAACACATGTACATGTACAAATTGAAAACCAAATAGGGTTTCATGAACTACAAATTGCATGCTATCGGTAGGGTTGATAAGTTATGAGATGGAACTAAGGTTTAGTGACCTCTTTAAAAGTTATGAGATGGAACTAGAAACACGTGTACATGTACAAATTGAAAACCAAATAGGGTTTCATGAACAACAAATTGCATGCTATCACTAGGGTTGACAAGTTATGATATGGAACTAGGGTTTTATATGGTATATCAGTATGGTATGGTATGTTAGGGTGATTCCATGAAGGTGGGTAACACTTTTTGGCCAAATTTGGTGATGAAAACCTGATCTTTTACTCATGTGCTCGATAGAAGCCCTTGAAACGTATATATGCCATGTGAATTTCGACTTGCAGTAAAAAAACAAATTGTAGAATATTATGTTGGCTTCCCAATGATATTTTTTTTTAAATATTCCCATGTCATTTAATGTGTGAAATTGCACGTTTAATGAACTGTGTGACCTTAAAAATTTGAAGAAGTTAATAAGTGGCTTGTGTCCATCCCCAATAATTCAATCTTACATTAATAAAAAAAAATTAAAAATATATGAGCATGATCTACATAAAATGCACTATGGTCTCCATATTTTTTTGTTAATTTATTTCACAATATACAATTATTTATTATTTTTCGAATGTGACCACATCTTATTTCAGCATCATTTTATACACATGTATCTCCATCCTAGTTTTTTTTCACTATTTTCAAAAATTGAAAAATCAAAGATACCCTTTTGAAGAGGACGCGTCGATGTGTGGGCTATGTATTTTTAAGAAATTTTTGGATGTGTATTTTTTACCCTGTGTATTTTTCTTTGAGTTGCTTCGAAATTGTTGTGAGGTTTTCTAAGTGTAAGTTTTAGAACTAATTAAAAAAGAAACCCATATGAATTCCAAAACACATGCATGATACCTCAATGGATAGAGGATCCGGTGATGAATATATTGGTATGAACTCCGCTCAGTTATGTGCCATGAATGGTAGGGTTTACACCCCTAGAAGACACAAAGAAACATTGATTTTGCTGTAAGAGGGCTAATTCTCTGTTTTTCAGGCCCTTGATCGAGGTATTGACATCCCTCGATCGAGGTTTTTAAATAATCTCAATCGAGGTTTTTAAATAAGCTCGATCGAGGTTTTATTAAACCCTCGATCGAGCTACCATTTAAACCTCTTTTTATGATTTTTTTTGCACAAGGACCTCGATCGCGGCCTTAAAACCTCAATCAATGTTTTCTTAAAACCTAGATCGAGGTCTTAAAACCTAGATCGAGGATTTTTTAAAACCTAGATCGAGGTCTAAAAACCTAGATCGAGGTTTTTTTAAAACCTAGATCGAGGTCTTAAAACCTAGATTGAGGTTTTTTTAAAACCTCAATCGAGGTTTTTTTAAAACCTAGATCGAGGTCTTAAGACCTAGATCAAGGTATTCTTAAAACCTACATCGAGGTTTTGTTAAATCCTCGATCGAGGTACATTTTTGTGTTTTTTTCGAAAGGGCCTTGCCAAAAGTGTAACCCAGCTCCATGGATGCACCCGTTAGTATCGTAGGGTATGATATGGTATAATAGTATGTTAGTATGGTATGATGTTAGTATGTTATGGTATGTTAGTATTGTAGGGTATGGTATGGTATGTTAGAACGGTATGATGTTAGTATCATAGGGTATTGTAGGGTATGGTGTTAGTATTGTAGGGTATGGTATGGTATATTAGTATGGTATGGTATGTTAGTATGTTATGATGTTAGTATCATAGGGTATTGTAGGGTATGATATGGTATGGTATATTAGTATGGTATGGTATGTTAGTATTGTAGGGTATGGTAGGGTATAGTTCACATGCATGCATGACTTAGAAGTAGAAACACATTTATGATGTTATGATGTTAATGGTATGGCTATGATGTTATGATGTTATGATGTTAGTGTATATAATTTAGGTAGTGTATGGTATGGTTATGATGTTAAAAAATTGAGGATAGCCATAATGTTAAAAAGTTGATGATAGTTAAATTTAGGTAGTTGTATGGTATGGTTATGGTTATGGTGTCTAGTGATTATCTCCCATGACTTACTTAATCGTTGCTTGATCTTAGTTTGATGAGTCATAAATTCTTCCTTTAAGTATTGGAAATTCATACTATCAAACAGGTGAACCACACATATCAAAATATCACATAGGTGAACCACACATATCATGTTCCAAAATCAAATCAACCATATATGTATAAATTTGAACCTTGCTTTATATTATATACGTATACAAATAATGCTACAAAAATTGGCATGTCACATGGCCATAATACAAAATAGTGTATAAAATTGTACATCTATGTGTATACAAACAAAAAGTTACATGTATGTAACACCCCGCCTATACATTTATTCTATGTATCCCCCCTTTCACTGTTGCTGTCAATGTCTTCTAAGAAGTATAGCTATCTCTTTTGGCTGCTCAGTGGTGATCCCCAACGCTGAACAAGAGGGACAAGTCGCATTAGCGGAGACTGCAGAAAAAACAAAATTTGTAAGTTAGTTTACCAACCTATAAAAATTCTATGTACATTTGTTCAAATTCCAAACCAATATAACTTTTTATCTTACTGTACGTGAGTAAGTAATGGTGGGTCGTGGTGCCTCACTAGTATTGACCCCGTTTGGGTGCTCTTCAAGCACCACTTGCTCACTATCAAGATGCATAAAAATATATATATATGCCAATGTCAACAAATGAATGGGTGCATGAAAAACATACTTGCATGTACAAATAAAACTATATTACATGGAGGGATAATGAATTTTTCAAAGAAATCGAGACATACATGTACATGGGGGGGGGAGAGGTTGGTGAGCCACGACTCTGATTGGGTGCTCTTCAATAACCACTCACTCACTATCAAACTGCATAAAATAATATATATGTAAATGTCAACATATCAATGGGGGAAACAAGGAAAAAGATACCTGCATGTACAAAAAGAAATATAAGCAAGAGTTTATATATATAAATATACCTGGGGGACAAGAAGAGGTGTGTAACCAATGGTTCAAACAATTGTCAACTGGATAAAAGGATTTCTACATGCATTAGCAAATAATATCGCTTATTGGACATCATCATCAAAATCATGTTCCTACATACAAAAGGATAAAGATACAATTAGACAATTTCAAAAAATTAAAAAAGTACATGTTGAATCATTAAAATCACAATTAAAAGAAAGCAATACATAAACGTACCTACTGGCTCGTCAGAGGTGGGTCACCGATTTGGTACTCTTCAAGCACCAGTGCCTCACTAGAAGACTACATAAAGTAACATATGTCAATTTCAGATAATAAAAATAAAACGAGACATATATACTACATGGACGAAAAATGATGTTTTCAAAGAAAGAAAAACATACATGTACCTGGCAGGGGGGAAGAGGTGGGTCACCAACAACCTCAATTTGGTTTTCTTCAAGCACCACTAGCTCAATAGATCCCTACATAAAGTAACATATGTCAATGTCAGATAATACAAAGAAAATGAGACATCTACAACATGGACAAAAAATTATTTTTTCAAAGAAAGAGAAACATACATGTACCTGGGGGTGGGGGAGAGGCGAGTCACCCATCAAGATATCATGCTATGTCAAAAAACATAAATATACAATTAGAAAAATTCTAAAAATTTAAAGCATGAATGTTGAATTATGAAAATCATAATTAAAATCATACTTGGGTTTCAGAATCTTCCTCTACAGGAGAGGGACTAGGATGGGATTCAACAAACTCATCCTGCTCACTCTACATAAAATAATATTGTATCTAGATTAGGATGTATTGAATGTTACAATCTCTACTATAAATATGTAAATAATGATGACAAATTAAAAAGTATAGTTCTTAAAGCTAATGGTGAAGAACCAAACCCATATGCAGCATTGACTGCTGCATCAATGTTCTCAACATCAATTGACAGACTATGCAAATCTGGGGTGTCATGGGACACTAGCTATATATATGTTCACATAATTTGTTAAATAACTAAATAGAAATAAATTGTGAAACAATTGAAAATTGTGATATAAAACAAAATATAATATTAAAATAATGAGTTTTACTTACATATCGAAGTAATCCATCGTCCCAGAACTCTGAAGCAGCGCCATAACATATGCCTCCACACGTTGTGCAAGGGTATGGAGTAACACGACGCTGAAGACTCTGCGTCTCTAGTGCAATCTGTAGATGGATGTAGTGTCCCTCTTATACCTCAGTGCCACCATGTGTGAAAAAGGTAAAAAAAAATTGGACTTAACTGCTACTACAAAAGAAATAAGCCATGCTAGGGTCAGAATTTACATGACACTTAAATGGATCATGTTCAATCAAATTCGATAATGTTAAACTATACGCATGGAAAAACCATCACTCGACGGTTTACATTCATTTTCTTCATCAGAAAACCAATCATGCAATTTTATATTTAATTACTACGACTTTTATTGATAACACAAAACTCACCATGCATATTCTACCTCCCCATAACCACATGATTACGAAAATCCTTTAATGATGAAATACTTAGGTGTGGCAAATTAACCTATCATTGGATATCATACTCCAATGCTCTTTTGACCATACTTTCACCTATATTTACCTTCGAATAACATTATGCATGTCACGCCCCTTAGATAATAAAGCTTGATTCTTTTTGAGAACTTTAGGAAAACTATCTCAAAGATCCGGATGTACCTACAACCCTGCTAGTTAACCATAACACATAGGATAACGAAATATATGGCAGTGTACCTTATACATCATGATCTTCCCATGAGTCTCCTGTATTGTATTTTCTAAGGAAAGATTCATCTTCTTTAAGCTTCTATGCAATTCTTTGAATAATCCTAAGATCTTGTGATCTATTTTCATTCATGTCCTAACTGACTATATGCTTAATCCCAGAAGGACCACTTATCAGAATTAGCTTTTCTAATGTACCGTCTCCAATTTCCTTAATCACCTTTTAACTTATAAGGGCTTTGCGACTAACTCCAGAGTCTCTTAAGTAATGGAGTTTACTTAACTCAATATTGGGTCTTCACCCCTAAATTGTTTGTCATCTATTAAATCTGTTAAGAGGACTTATCCATTTATAACCAGCTAAGCATAAGTGGCTTACTTCCATATATATCAGCAATATATTAGTCAATGTAACACAATATCATTTGTAGGTGCATTCATTCTTTACATGTCTTTCAAATAATTCATGTCATGAGGTAACCATATCTTTATCCACTTAATAACAAATCCATTGTCAAATTGTAATAACCATAATCATGAGTACAGAAAATAATATGAGAAGAAATTAAACACATGTAAACACAAAAAGGGACAGAGACCAATGTACGTGGTTCACCCCAACCTTGGGGTTACGTCCACCAAAAGGTGTCGCATGCCTGCGACATTTATTTTATTAAAATGTTACAATATGAAACAAACCTATTGCCATCATCTTCTGTTGAACCTTACCGGATCCCACTTGGGGAGCATTTTCTCCGGATTTGAATTCATAAAAAATCCTTATAGAACAATATACCTCTGCATATTCCCTCTAGGGGTAAATACAACAATGTACATGAAATAATATATAATTGCAGACATTATATATTTGTATTACAATGTAAACAGCATTTTTTTGGTGGTTTATCATACCTCAAATATCAGCATCTTAGGCTTCTCTTTCCAGATCATCCGAACTATGAAAAGTCAAACAGGCAAAACAACCATTCCTAAATTGACATGCTGGTTTCTTACTCAGAGTATCTATCTATTCTCGGCAAAACAAAGCATTCATAAATCGATACTCAGAATCAGCATCTACGAATCATCAACTAGCCACCAGCAGTTCGAGCTATGACTATATACATCGTTTTGTATCAGCAAATTATACAGCAATTTATGATTCAGCAACTAGAAAACTCGATCTATGACTATATAGAGTGATTAATATCAACAATTTATATAACTAATTTATGAATCATCAACTAGCGGCTCAAGCTGTGACTATATACCATGATTTATATCAGCAATTTATACAACGATATATAGTGATATCGCTATAATGACAGCGCTTCTCAGGCATAATGACAACGCTTCTCAGGCAAACCCAAGTCGATATGATAACAAGGTTTATTAAACACAAAATACCAGCTCAAATAGTTATGAGATCGTGACATCAGTGAACAAAAATGCAGCTTGAATAAGAAATTTGAATAAGGACAAAAACCCATTTTGCATCAACATTGCTTATGGGTCAAACCGCAACCAAACAGATCTATATCTAGGGATCTAAGCGCAATCATATATCAGCTGGATGTGGATCTGAACATAGTCAAAAGGAATTCAAACATAAATGGAAATGAAAGGTACCAGATTTAAATTCAACAGCAGGTGATAATTGAAATAAACGACCATAAGGCTCAGCTATGAAGATGTAGAACCAGCTATGGCCCAATGCCCGTATGCATATTTGGATTCTCTAGGTTCTGCTAGTTCAATACGACTACAAGACGTGGAAAAATACCCACACATACTTATATATCCTGAATACCAAAACGAGTATGAGCGATGGAATGAAAAAGGGTCTGTTGAATTCTATGTAACAGTCAGCAAAAATCTATAGATCTGATTTAGCTAACGCATCATTTTATCTTATCAAATCATATTCAGGAAGGGGAAATCCTAGGCAGTGAGAGGATTTAGGGTTTCGTTTAATCAACGCATGAACTTCAATGTGCGTTTTGGAAACCATGGATCTATCCAAACAGACCCAAAACTCACTGACAAAACTCGTTGTTCACACCACATTCGCAGGGGATAGAAATATCTATATTGGATCTATGACACACAGAAAACCACAACTCATGACTTGGAAAAATCACAGACTTGAAATTTTTACTCACCACACTGAACGCAGAGAGCTTATACTCCATGCTGGTCGCAGGGACAAGTGTTGTGCGCGCCCCCTTCCTGACTCACATGGATGTGAGTCTTTCCTCTTCAAAAGGCAGGGAATTAACTACGTCCTCTCTGAAAAACTCGGTAATCACTACTTCTGGAGACTAGAGAGTGTGGAGAACAATCACGTCCATGGGAAACAGAGCTCGACAACTTAAGGAAAGGAAACACAGAGGACGCTACCTCTGCAATAAAAGGCAGCGATCAATTTGCTCTGGGAATAACGCAGAGCTTTTTCCTTTTTCCTCCCCCCTTCAATACGATCTCAGAGCAATTTTATAATGTAAGGCTGAACCCCTTCCCCTCCATGCAAGCCAAAATCATTCCTCCTCTGTGCCGATATTCTCGCCTTACCAGCGCCGAGGATTGATTTTCCACAAATGGTGAAAAGGATACTAAATGCTGACGGTTATCCTGCCCCAATACCGCCGAGGTCATTCTATAACTAAACAAAAACGTAACTGCAAATTTAGAAACTGTCTCATTTTCCAAAACGCAGACTTTGGTAGCTGGGATATGCGCTTTTCCGAGACACTGGGTGCCATTATTAGAAGGATAGGGCACTGTTTACTGCTGTTTCCAATAAGTATCAAACCATGCCCTTGTGCTGGTTTTAAAATACAGAAAGCACACCAAAAAAAACAGCTGACATAGCTGCATAAAAGAAGCGAGGGAAACGCATACATTAAGCGAATAATCAAAAGGAGGTTATAGCAAGACATAATTTCCAATCT
>LPNX010077068.1:126887-138688 GCA_001517045.1 Pseudotsuga menziesii
ACACTATGTGATCAAAGACAAGCATCCAAGCGACCAGCTGATAGCAAAAGTGCCAATGAAAAGCAACCGCTTGTTTCCATTGAGAATAGTTCCCGACATAAAAGGAAAGACAAAGACAGGAGCTGCATTCAAGGCAGAAACTGAAGAAACAGTCGAGATCCTCGACAAGAGAGAAAATTGCAGCGCTAATTTGCAAGCTGCATTTCAGACAGAAGTTCAGGATGAATCCTGGTTGTGGCATTTCAGATTTGGACATCTGAATTTTGGTGGGCTAAAGCTACTGCACACAAAGAATATGATGAAGGGATTACCATTGATCGACAAACCAGAGAGGGTTTGTGAAGGTTGCATTTTTGGCAAGCAGCACAGAGAGACATTTCCAGTCGAAAAGTCTTATAGAGCACGCACACCACTTGAAATTGTGCACTCTGACATCTGTGGTCCAATGCAGACATCATCCATTGGTGGCTGCAAGTATTTTCTAACCTTTATTGATGATTACTCAAGAAAGACATGGGTATATTTATTGAAACACAAATCTGATGCATTTGGTTATTTTCAGCAGTTCAAGGCACTCATGGAGAACCAGAGTGGCCACCGCATCAAGATCTTAAGGACCGACAGAGGAGGTGAATATGTTTCAAATGAATTTCTGAATTTTTGCAAGACCCATGGCATACAGAAACAATTCACTGCACGGTATACACCTCAGCAGAACGGTATTGCCGAAAGGAAGAATAGAACCATCATGGAGATGGCACGCAGCATGTTGGCAGCCAAGCATTTGCCAAATGAGTATTGGGGTGAAGCAGTTGCAACTGCCATATACATTATGAACCGGTGTCCAACAAAGAGTGTGAAGAACAAAGTTCCCCAAGAAGCATGGACAGGTATGAATCATAAGGTTTCCCATTTAAAAGTTTTTGGTTGTGTTGCATATGCTCATATCCAGATGAGCTCAGAAAGAAGCTAGACAAGAAGGGACAGAAATGTATTTTTGTCGGCTATTCAGAAGACACAAAAGCATACAAGCTGTATGACCCTGTCACAAGGAAAGTGATAATCAGTCGGGATGTTCAATTTGTCGAGAATGAATCATGGGATGGAACCGTCGACATAAATGTCAAGATTGTGTCGAACGTCGACAATGATGATATGGAAGAGGAAGTGGTTCAAATACCACATGTAAGTCAACCGGTCGGAGCACCATCGACTCCCAGGACACCAAGACATGGTTCAGCACAAGGAACATCGACACAAGTAGCAGCTCAAGCTACACTGACAAGTACTCCAAGAGGACAGTAGACTCCATCAAGCATTTCGTCGAGGTCGACACCGACAGAACCAGTAAAGACAAGAAGTCTACGGGAGATATATGAAGCTGGTACACCTAATTCATTCTCACTGTTTGCATTATTTTCCCCTATATATGATCCACTAACATTTGAAGAATCTATTGAAGAAGAAGTATGGGCACAAGCCATGGATGAAGAAATAGAATGCATTGAGAAGAACCAGACACGAGAACTGGTCGATGTACCAATAGACAAGGATGTAATCAGTGTCAAATGGATTTATAAGACAAAACAAGATGCTGATGGGAATGTGCAAAAGCACAAGGAAAGAATGGTAGCAAGAGGGTTCACACAGCAACTCAGCATCGACTTCAATGAAACGTTTGCACTTGTTGCACGCATGGATACAGTCAGAACAGTTTTGGCCATTGCTGCACAAAACAAATGGCATGTTCATCAAATGGATGTCAAGTCGGCATTCTTAAATGGCTATCTAGAAGAGGAAGTATATGTGGAACAGCCACAAGGGTATGAAGTTCCAGGTCAAGAGCACAAAGTGTACAGGCTGAAAAAGGCATTATATGGTTTGAAGCAAGCTCCTAGAGCTTGGTATAGTCGAATTGATTCCTATCTCATTGAAAATGGATTTCACAGAAGTGAAAGTGAACCGACTTTGTACACAAAAGTCGATGAGAAAGGTAAGATGTTAATTGTCTACCAGTATATAGATGATTTAATATTTACTGGTGATTATGGCATAGCAGATTTTAAAACAGTCATGGAAAGTGAATTTGAAATGACTGATCTGGGGCTTATGAAATTTTTTCTGGGCATTGAAGTTCAGCAGTCTGAAAGTGGTATCTTTATATCACAGTCTAAGTATGCAAGTGAAGTTTTAAAAAGGTTTAACATGTCTAACTGCAAGACAGCCCCAACACCAGTAATAACAGGTTTAAAATTGAGCAAGGATGATGAAGGATCCACTGTAGATCCTACGCTGTTCAAAAGGCTTGTTGGAAGCCTTATGTATTTTGACAGCAACAAGACCAGACATTATGTATGGTGTAAGTCTGATCTCAAGGTTCATGGAGTCACCAAAAGACTCACATTGGCAAGCAGGTAAAAGAATTTTGAAGTATGTAAGTGGCACAAAAGACCTTGGTATTATGTATTCAACCTCTGAAAATTTTTAACTCATTGGTTACACTGACAGTGACAATGGAGGCAACATAGATGACAGGAAAAGCACATCTGGATACACATTTCATTTTGGTACAGGTGTTGTTTCATGGGCTTCAAAGAAACAGCCCATAGTAACTCTATATTCAGCTGAAGCAGAGTATGTTGCAGCAACAAGTGCTACATGTCAGGCTGTCTGGATGAGAAGAGTCTTAAAAGAATTGTCATAGAACCATCAAGAACTGACAATAATCTTCTGCGACAACAATTCAGCCATAGCATTATCAAAGAATCATGTGTTTCACAAGAGAACCAAGCACATCAACACAAGGTTTCATTTTATAAGAGAGTTGGTGAATGACAAAGAAATTTGTTTGGAATTTTGCAGGTCTGAAGACCAACTTGCCGACATCTTCACAAAGCCATTGGCAAAGGACACATTCCAGTATCTGCGTAGTTATCTTGGAATGACAAGTTCTCCACAATGAACTCTGTCATAAACAGAGCATGTCTAAGCTCTGAAACATTTTGTAAATTTTGTTTTAAAAATCCTCATCTGCTTATAATTAAGCGGGAGTGTTGAAAAAATGTAATTACTCGCAGAGCTGTACTTGACTTTCAGCCGACTTTGTCAGAGGCTGTACAAATCAAGATCTTGTCTGTCAGTCTGACAAGAAGGAAAAGTCCACGAGTAGGCAACGTAATTCAGTCGAATTCATTTCAGAAGCTAAGTTGTTAGGCAGATAGTTATTACAGTCTTTAATGGCAAGTCAGTCGGCCCATGTAGTAGCAATTTTTAGATTGCCTATAAATAGAAGAAGCAAATTGTAAATCAGTTTACAGACACAAGAGAAACAATATACACTGAAGAAACTCCGGGTGAGAAAGAGAAGTCGAAGCTTAAGCTTCTGTGCATGTGATTTAATTGACGAGCTGAAGCTCTGTAGACCGACGAGTCTGGACCGACCAGTTTGTAACCGACAAGTTTGTAGTACTTTGTTATTTCCGCATAGTTAATATATGAAATGGGTTGTGGTTGAATGCATGATTATTTGGCCGCACATATTTCCAGATTTAGTTCTGTAAAAGTCTTTTACAATTACTGATAAGTAAAAGAACAAGAACCCATAAAAATCTCACCGCGTGAAAGTTCCAAGTTTTACGGCACATTGGTCGACTCAAGTCTTCGTACATATTTGGGCATATGTTTCTCTTAATTTATTTGGATTTGTAAATGTGTCTATTTTACTTCATCTTACTCACAGGTGAAAAGTATTTGTAATTTCTTAAGTCTTTAGACTAAGAAACATATTCTGCAGATTTCGACCAAAGTGAGCCGACTAGAGTGGTGGAGAGCCGACTTGGTCGAAGTAAAAGTGGTCGAGGTAAAAATCAGTCGGACAAGTAAGTCCGAGTAATTTTGGTCGAGTGTAGGACCGACTAAAATTTATATACTTGTCTAGTCGGACATAGACAAGTTTCACCCGACTGGTCAAAAAGAAAAGTGGTCGGCGTGAAAAGTAAAAGTGAAAATTTGAATATCCACTGAGCCCTAAACCCAAGTTTAGTCGGCTCAGTTTTGGCTATCACTTTGTAGTTTGGATGTGGTTGAGCCTGCAAAGATTTATGAGTTAAAATTTCCGTCTTCCACGAATACTCATCATGAAGGCTCAACCAAAGGCTGAAAAAGGGAAATCGTTTGGAGGATTATGGCTTACATTTTTTATATATAACCAGTAGAGAATCGAGTGCACAATAGGGGGAGATTTTCGTGAGATTTTCAATTCCTCTGTAAATTGTTATTCATGGAGATTCGAGATCGAGGGCTTTGTTGGCCGTGTGTAGGTCAGTGATGTTTTATAAACAGTATTGATGAAATCACTGTTACTGTTTCTTCATTTCTGCAGAAGAATTTTGAATTAACTGTGAATTGTCACTTCATTTGGTTTATTCAAAATTTATTTTTATCAAAAAAGAAAATCTTCAAAAATGTAGTTAATCAACGTGAATGATTCATTTTGATTAGCTTTAAGTTTTGATAACTTTGAATTGGTTGTAATCAAATTACTTTGAAATGCAACTCAAAGCTCTCATTGTTTCTTTAAAAATATTTAGCTTTCGGGATAGGATCAATATCTACTAATTTAATTAGTTCACATTTGTATATGCATTTTTTAGACGTGCATCCTGTAGCTAGTAGTTTTACTTTTTGCAGCTCAGGCTAATTTTCAGCCGAGTCTAATTCTACAACGAGTATGATTCTATAGCTAAGTCTGCTTTTGCAACTGTTTTCAACTCCAATTTTTTAAGGTCATTACTGTGACTCTTTAAGAAAAAATGATCTGAATTTGTATATTTGTAAATAGTTTATATACATTCATTTTAAAATAGTTTTTTAATATTTGTCTTATTTTAGATTAATTTATATTAGTTTTATTTTTTATTAAATTATATTGGTTTTTATTTTATTTAATATAAGCTAGATTCCCATCTTGATATGCTAATTTAAACCATTGAGGATGTACTTTGGATAGGGTTGATTTCCCTTTGTTGGCCATTGAACAATTTTTAGGGCCAACAAGCTAGTGAGTCTTTTGTGTTTCTAGGGTGTTTATTTCCTTTTACTTTTCAGCTAGATCAGATAACTTGTTGAACCCACATGGCACCCTTCAAATTAGCATCATTTATTGAGTATGTATTAATGTTGAAATGGGTTTTGAGAGGGGGTAAAGAGGGAGATGGGGAGTTGAGTCCACATGACACCTAGAGTGCATCCCCAATTTACCAAGGGATAGAAGGTTGAGGATGAAAATAATATACATCACCCAACAAGTTATGAAGATCCCCAAGAGGATATAAACTATATCTAAGATCCCGGAAAAAAATCTAAAGTTTGTGTGTGTGTGCTTGAACTTTCACAGACAACGACTATAGGAACTGAGAAATCCTGTGGCTACATCGCAAGTGGTTTCAAAAGAAATGAAGGATAGGTGTCTTGTGCAAAACTTAGTGCATCACCATCATATTGGAACCAATAATAAAGTGTCTAGCCTAGGGAAATAGTGGCCAAAATAGTGACCATAGAGTTGCAATCAATTGATTCTCCAAAGGAGAGAAACATCACCTTGCTATTGTGTATGTGGATTCTAAAAGATATGGTAATTAGATAGGCACATCCCTCGCAAAAAATTCCACGATCATAAAGGGAAATCAAGGTGATATTATGAGAAGGTTTGAGCATAATTTAGGGATACATGGTATAGACATCCAAATGATTGCAAGAGGAGTGCATGGAAATTGTGGCTTGACCTTTATCCTTCATATTCAACTAGGGTTACAAGAAATTAGGAAAACACTAGTTCCAAAAATATGTCAATAAGACAACTTATGTTCCATGTATCCACGGGAGCCGAGTGACCCTAGGTGCAATTTGATGCCACGAATTCTTTGGAATCCATGGTTTGTCAATCCAAATCTCATTTGTCAAGTTATGATGAGTGTCAACTCGCTTCCTTAAGTCATTCGAAGACACTTGGTGGATCTCTTCCTCAGGCATGAAAAACAATCTGAGCTTTAAAATTGAGTACCATAGCCTCCAAATAGTTTTTATGGGAAAGGTAGACCTAATTGTAATGTCCACACGCTTCATAGGTTGATTTTTGAAAAGTTTACATGTGATGCAAAAATCAAATTGCATATCATTGATCAATCCACTAGATCTGAAAACCGACCAATAAGACAATTTTTTGGGAAATGGACCCATCGGAAGTGGGTGTCCCTAGGTGCAATACAATGGCAGGAGTCCAATGGAGTCGACAGTTTTTCAATACGAGTCCTAGTTATCACATTACTATGGGTTTCAACTCACTTCCTAAATCCATCCACGGACACTTGAAGAATATTTTCCCAAGGTATAAAACCAATATGAGCAACAGAAACAGGTATAATAACCTCCATCAGTCTTGTTTGGGAAAGGTGGGCATGACCTCAATGTCCACGAACTCTACTAGATGGGCTTCAAAAAAATTACATGTGATGCAAAATTCACACTACATGTCACTCAGAGAAACCATAGTTCTAAAAATTGACCAATAAGATAACTTTCAATCCATGGACCCATGAGAGGGGGTGGTCCCTAGGTGTAATATGATGCTATGATTCCAACGGAATCAATGTTTCATTAATCCAACTCTTGGTTATCAGGTTACAATGGGTTACAACTCATTTTGTGAATTCATTCAAGGATACTTGAAGAATCTCTTCCGAGGGTATAAAAACCAATCTGAGCAAAAAAATCAGTCACGTAACCTGCAACAAGCTTGTTTGCGAAAGCTACACATGAACTCAATTTCCACGTGCTATGTTGGATGAATTTCAAAAAAATTAGATGTGATGCAAACAAAAATCGCATTGCATGTTACAAAGAAAAACCCTAGTTCTAAAAACTGGCCAATAAGACAACTTTCGAAACATGGACCCATGAGAGGTGGGTGACCCTAAGTTCAATCCAATTCCTTGAGGCAACTAGAATTAATGATTCATCGATATAAGACATGATTTCTATGTTATGATGAGTTTCAACTCACTCCTTGAACCCATTTAGAGACACTTAGTGAATCTATTTTTGAGGCATAAAAACCAATATGAGTGACAAAGCCAAGTACCGTAACCTCCAACATATTTTTGGGGGAAAGGTGGACCAAACCACAATGCCTACATACTCTAATTTATTAGTTTCAAGAAATTTACATGTGATACAGAAGATGCATTGCATGTCACCGAGCAAAACCCTAGTTCCAAAAACTATCCAATAAGACAACTTTTGGGCCATGAACCCACAAGAGATGGGTGTCCCTAAGTGAAATTCAATGCTACGAGTCCAATGTAATTGATTGTTTAACGATTTAAGTCAATATTATCAGGTTATAGTGCATTTCAACTCACTTCTTGAAGCCATTTAGGGGCACCTAGAGAATCTATTGTCATGGCATAAAAACCAATCTGAGCAACATAACCATATACCATAACCTACAACAATATTGTTTGGAAAAGGTGATCATGACAACATGTTCACGTGCTTCGAAAACTAAGTTTCCAAAAATTTAAATGTAATGTCAAAATTGCACTGCATGTTACTGAGAAAAACCTTAGTTATGTGAACCAACCAATAAGACAACTTTTGAACCATGGCCCCAAGGGAGGTGGGTGTCCCTAGGTGAAATATGATGTCAAGCATCCAATGGAATCAACAATTCATCGATCCAATTCATATTTCTCAATTTTTGATGGGTTTCAACTCACTCCCTAACTCCATTTAGAGACACCTAGTGAATTTCTTCCCAGGGCGTAAAAACCAATAAGAGTGACAAAACCCAGTACCATAACCTCCAACAAGCTTGTTTGGGGAAGAAGGACATGACTGCAATTTCCACATGCTCCGCTAACTAAATATTAAAAAATTACATGTGATGCAGAAGTTGCACTACATGTCACGAATAAAACCCTAGTTCCAAAAAACATAATAAGACAATTGGAACCACTTATACTATGAAATGAGAACTCGACACAGTTCTCGTTTTTCTCTCTCCTAATTTTAGTAGCTATTTTTACCTTCATTTAAAAAAGGGTCGATACCAGTATCACCCATTTTCATTATAAGGCATTTTTTTGGGTATTTGAATCATCTTTGTCGTAAAATATTATTACTTTCTATTTTCAAGTGTGTTTTTTAGACATTTAACAAAATAACATACATTTAGAAGCAAATTATATTGAAAAACATATACATTTTGCAATTTTTTCTTTAAAATAAGACATTATTATAGGAAAAATAAGACTTTTTTATTGACAAAATTCTAAGAAATTCTAGAAAATAAAGACATTTACAACCATTTTCAACGGATTTTCATAGAATTTTTGTATAAAAATTATACTATTTCATACTATATTCAAAAATGTTATGGTTCACATAAATTCACGAAAAAATATACCATATATTTGTAAATAACATATTAAAAGCAATATATATATAGAAATTTTATTTCTAATATAAAGTCTAAAAGTCAAAACAATACTAATATATCTTATCAAAAAGTTGTCGAATTTAACATTTTCTTTAAAAAAACTAAAACCACCTTAATCCCCCCCTTAAATCCTCCTCGACCTCTGCCTCCCTCACCCTCCACCTTCCTCTCCCTCCACCTCCCCCTTCCACCTCCTCCGTCATCGCATCAAGAGGAATGTCTCTCCCTTGGGCGCCAAAGGGTCGCCCCTCACTAGCGGTGTGATTCTCAAAATCATTGACTTTGGTGTGAATCTCATGTATATATAGTCATTCTATATATTTCATTATCCTTCCACAAAAACTATTTGAAATTTGCACAATCCATTTAATAAACACAATGGATAGATAAAATTTTGACCCATATATAACATCATGAATATTTAAACACTACACCCCATAATTTTTAAAATGGATCCCTTTTTAAAATGAATATATGCTAATTATAATCCAATTATAAAATTATAGTTGTGGGTTCTGAGATCCAGCTCTTATATCTTATATCATATACCCTGCTAAACAATTTGGCCCACTCAAACTATAAAGCCAATTATTTCCAAACCAAATATATAATCTTATATCGTATACCCTGCTAAACAATTTGGCCCACTCAAACTATAAAGCCAATTATTTCCAAACCAAATATATAATCTTGAGTGGTTGTAGCCCTTAGATAATGGTTAGTAGGTTTCCATAGATGCAGTGAGTCCACAATATCAATTGCTAAAACTACAACAATTCATTCCAAAAAAAAGAAAATATAATTAAAAACGCCCTTAGTTCACAATATCAATTCCCAATGGTGAGAGTGGACATGCTACGCCGAGGATACATAGGTTTAAGCAGGGTGATGAGGGTACACATTGGGTTTGAGTACTGCTCTATGAAAAGCAAGCTTGTGGATTAATGGGGTAACTGACATGATGAGGGGTAACCGGCGATGTGTTTACCTGGTTAATGTCTTGGACCTACGAGTGGTGCCTATGGTGGTACTTATTTTTATAGTGATGGTGGTGTGTTTCTTGTTAGAATGTAGCTGCTATCTTGTAAGTGTGTAGTAGGTTGTAGTGTTCCTGTATGTGTAGTAATATAAAGGCTATAAGTGTAAAGAGTCAAAATAAATTTGGCATAACATAATTTAATAATCTCTTTCTTCTCCTTTTTCTTTTTACTTTCGAACCAGAGCAACCCTATACGAATGGATGGAATAGGAAAGTAAACAAACCACTGGTTGGTCCCGGCTCTTTATGACTCGCAGACTTAGCTAGAGATTGAACAGGATGTTTCCAAATCATAAATATTATGCTTTTAATCCAGGAATGATGAACAGATGGAAATCAATTGCTAATTATGGCTTCTTTCAGCCTTGAGGATGTATATTTTGGGAATTCAATCTAAAATTAAGAGTGGTATAACACCTGGCAGGAGTCATCTTGCTTCACCCTTTTAATGGATTGGCCCGGAATAAAAACAAAAATGAATTACCAAGTTGTTTATCTAAATATTTATATATCCTTAATGTGTATTCAATATTCTTTAAACATGAATGTACTAAGTAAAATAGGAAATTAGATAAGGTTGAAAAATATAATTAAGTAAGAAGTTAAAAGAGAATCAATATTATTAAAATACAAATACTATAAATTCTACTTACAAATAATATTAAAATATTATAATATTATAATTCTACTTAAAAATCTATAAAAATATTAAAATACTAAAAAAAAATTAATATACCTACCTAAACATTAACATAATTAACATAGAAAAACTCGTAACACTCAACACCAACACTCAACTTTTACTCAATAAAATCAATCAATTCCAAAAAAAAAAAAAAAAAACAACAACAACAACAACAACAACAACACACTAAAATACAATGTCTAGAATACTGACCTGACCTCTATTTATTTCAATAGGTTATTAAAAAATTATGTTATTTTGATATTATTAAAAAGATTATTAACATAGAAATACTCATAACATTCCACACTCAACTCTTACGTAATAAAATGGATATATTCCAATGGAGTGAACTAAGATAACGTGGCCTCTATTTATTTCACTACATTATTCAAAGGAGAGCTCCATGTTGACTTATTCATTTGGTGATGTGACCTTCTCATCTTTATTGCCATTGTACGAATCAATAACTAGTGGTGTTCAGTGGTCAAATTTGAAGGGCTGGTCTTAATTTTTTTTTGGAAGGGCATGTAATTATCCAACCCTTCAAGGATGAAAGGTTATAAAAATAATTGCACTTCAATTGAAAATTGAAAATTAAGTTGGCCCTTCAATAAAAAAAAAGGTGAAAATAAAATAATGCCCTTCCAAATATTTATAATTTTATAATATCAAACAAAAACTACATCAAACATTGTAAATTTTCATTAAAACTAATCAATAAACAAATATCTCTCCAATTCCATTAAAAATTTAATAAGAAAACATATTTTCTTCCATTCATTTGATATTCTTCAAAAACATTTAGGATTACATCATTGAAAACATGAATCTAGCCCAATGGAAGAGGCTTTCCGGCTTTCATTTGTTTCCATACATCATAAATGCCATTCCAATCTACCTCATTTAAATCATGAGGTGCACTAAGAGAGAGAAACATTAGCATATCCAATGTCTCCAATGAAAGTCTTGATCTATCATCATTTTTTATCCTATTTAATTTTGAAAATCCTCTTTCACACACTGCTATACTTGCTGGAATAATAAGAATAGCTTGCCATAAGTGCATGAGATAGGGAAATCCTTCAAACCATTCAGGTTCATCTCCACAAAGATCCCATGCTCCAAACATCTGTTTTTTTGGGTAAGATTTATAAATAGTACAAATGAATTCATCCATTTCACCCAAACATTTAGTAGTATCTACAATAGGTGACTCCCCAATACTAAATTTTTCACATAAACATTGCAACCACCTTTTTGTTTGAGAGTCTCTATCATTCACTTCTTCATAACAATGTCGAGGACTGAAAAACTTAGCAGCATTGAATATAGGTAAATCTGTGAACCTCCTATCTAGAGATTCAATCACCTTTATAACAAAACATTTTCCTAGAAGAATACAATCATCTAGTGTCCCCGAATTTTGCATCTTTGGCAAGCTTTCAAACCTCAATGGATGTAAATGTATCACACTTGTTCTATCTGCAAACTCAAGAGTTTCGCCTTGCGCTTTACTTAAAAAGGAGGATATGTTCACTGCTCCTGCCCCAAATATGTCTCCCAAAAACCGTTTGCGA
>LPNX010077068.1:139086-154086 GCA_001517045.1 Pseudotsuga menziesii
GCCCTATCAGAGCCAAAGCCAACTAACTTCATCAAAGATAGATCCATTTCTTCTAAAAGAGACCTCACTGCATCATACATACATTAAGCCGTTCCATCCTTTATTTGAAGCAAGCATATGAATTTTGTTACACATTTTCCTCTTCCTTCATTTGTCAGATATGTAACATAAACTATCAAATGGTGTGCCATTGTTCGATCAGTGCTTTCATCAACTAAAATTGAGTAAAAGGGGCTTTGTAAAATTTCATCTTTCAACTTTTTCCAATATACCTCTTTAGAAGCTTGAAGAAACTCTTTTCCAGATGTCGTATTTGTGTATGCAGAATATTCATCCGTTAAAGGCATATGTGGAGTGCATTTGTACCTATTCAAGTCACAAATTGACTTGTACATTTCTAAAGGTAAATCATGTATAGCAACAAAATACATATTTTCAATCACTATTATAATTCTCTCCTTCTCAGCATCTACCATTAGTTCTACATGTTTGGTAATGGGAAGATTTTTTCGTTTGGTTTCTCCCTCCAAAAATTGTAAAGAAAATTTATGAGCTTCTGATTCTGAATGACCATTTAAACCACTAACTTGAAGAGTGGTACTTCCCTCCTTAGCAAATGGAGTGTCTCTCTTAAATTTAACACACCATGAACATTTTATTCTTTCATTACCATTGCAATCCTTTACAACATAAGCCCATGGGAATCTTGTCTTCCATTTAGATTTGAAATTTCTTTTCCGTTTCTTTGATGGTTGTTCCCCTTCAACAATTTCTACACTATCAAATTCTTCATCTTCATGTGGATGAGTATCAACTTCATTTGGAAAATTACATGGTTGATTACAACGTTGCGAGATACCAAATGCATCAACAATTGACAATTGCTTTTTATCCTTCTTAGGGCAACCAATGGGAGACATGTTTCAATCTTTACACCTACTTCATCAATACAAACAATAAAATAAGTAAATAGATCAATATAAAACAACACTATATTTCCTCTTAAAATGAATATAAAATTAATTTATTGAAACTTTTTTCTTAATAATTCAATTACAATAATTTTTACTATTAATTATTTGAATAATTAAAATAATATTTTTATTATTAATTATTTGTTAATGTATGTTCATTATATAGATAATAGAATTGATATTTTTAAACATTAAAAAAATGCTTCTATCTCAAGTAAGTATAATTCACAAAGGGAATGATGTAAGGTAATTAGAAACTTATCCTTGTAATTTGATATATTTACATTAGTAACAGTTTGGACAAAATGGGAACACACTTATCTCCATCCCTTCCCCAGTTTTATTTGCGGCAGTTCAACGAGTTGTTATGGCTATACCAATTGTCTTTTATTTGATTCTCATAAGGTAAGGTATCTTAAACTTTGATCAAATTTTGTAAATGCATATCTATTTAATGGATTGTTGGGATTTATGATTCAGTCTGCAAAAAGAGGCAGGTATGCATTAGTACTGTTGTTTTTTGCTATTTTATTATGCATGGATGTACATGCTTTTTAAGGAAAGGATAACCATAGAGCAATACACATTTTTGTTTGGTGTCATTGTGGCACTTTGCCTGCCAAATCATAGTATAGTTAACTTTCATATCTTGGTTACTATGTTTACCTGAATTTGTTTTCAGTCTAGTTATAATTGATTTAGACCATGCCATTTTACCATACAGGCCAAAAATTTTGTATTGTTAAAATATTAAATTTGATAGTGATTTCTTTTTTGTGCTCCATATGTACCATCAATCAATGCCTATGGTATGCCAAATAGAAGTTTACCTTAATCAATTGTTTTTGAGTGTTTAATTACATGTCTGAGTTATCTTGTACATAGAATATTGCTGATATAATGTGTTTTAATTTGGACTATGGATAATAATTATGTTCACCTGCCCTTTTCCTTGATCTTGACCATGGAACCCGTTCTTCCCCCTTCCCCTCTGAAACCAATCGAACAATTATCAGTAATTTACTAGCATATTTGATTGTGCCTTCCTTGATCGCTGAGGATTAAACTGTCTATGATGGGGAAAAGCTCAATTGACTGTATTATATGCCTCTAACAAGTACAACAGTTCATAGGCAGAAAACTATGCATAAAGTTTATGCTTTCCAACCTATTTAGTTTCCTTTTTTTCGATTTTTCTCACGGCATATTATACTTAAAAAATACCATTGATCCTAAAACATTACAGCAATTCTATCAAAATGGACAAAACGTTAATATGTATATTACATTTTTGGCTGCAACTAAAGAGTGCCTTTCAAAAACTAGTGAAGTCAAATGAATGAACCATTGCATCAGGTTCAAGGTCTACAATGTTCCAACCAAAAATTCGACTAGCATGCAAACTCTCTATCAGAATCTGCAGAAATATTATGTCCATGCAAGTTTGTTTTGGGACCTTCAATGTTATTCATCTGTGCCATTATCTAACTCACCTGAGGCTTCATTGGTAGAGGAAAATCAAGACATCACCCTATTCTTTACCAGATTCTTTTTAAAAAAATACATCTACCTCAAGTAAGTATAATTTACAATGGGTAATTAGCAACTTATATTTGCAATTTGATATGCATCTCTTCTCATATATTTGCAACTTTTCCTAGTTATACTTTACTTAATGCATCTCTTCTCATTTTAAATTATTTAAGGAACCTGGACTAAGTTGTTCACATCTCTTGTTCCTAGTTATACTTTACTTAATAGCAAGGTGAATAGGAAATTGACAGTGTTCCTGGATTATCCAATGTCCATTTCTGGCAAGTTACTGGATACGCTTTCATAACCAGCACGTTGGATCTGTTTATAGATATACTTACCGAGTCACTGTCCTACAAAGACAAAAGCCAATTCTATCACTATTGTCCATTAAAATATAAGAATCCCTAAACCCTACAGTACGAGATAACATGGCAAGGCAACATAACTGACTGTAGAATTAAATTTATGAAACTCCACCCACATTTACAGTTCGTTCCTACTTGGAAGAGTATGTTGCGTTAGAAAAAAAAAAAGTTTATACCTTGGTCTAACTTTGACTAAGACGCTATTAAAACGTTATGTTATTTTTTCACGGAGTAACCTAACTATTTGCATCAGCATTTGGGTAGATTTTTGGGCAAAATCATGTAGAAATTGTTAAAATGGTAGTTTTGTATGGTTGAAATTGTGTTAAGGAAGTAAAGATCTATAAATCCATTTTTAATGTCAAAATTGCAATTCCAACCACCTACACTGTGTTTTCAGCTATTTTTCCCATTGCCCAATTCCAAAAATAACCCAAAAATGCAAGTCCTCTGCAACAGTAGCTTACTCCTTTTTCACTTTTAAAAAGTTTGTTTCTCCATTTTGAAAAAACAAATTAATTTCAAATTATTTTACTTGTGGCCAATTCTGGTGAAGTATGAGGCATTTTCACTCTCGTTTAGAAAGCACTATATTATTTTCACTGTCCTGCAAAAACGTCAGCCAATTTTATTTCAGATACGGCTCACTAAAATATAAAAAAATTGTACAAACACACATTATACAATAGCAATTGGCGAGCCAAGTTGCCAACAATCAAGTTGCCCTAGGGCCATAGGCTATCAGTATGGGAAGGCTGGATATGCTCAACTTAATAACAACTACAAGATGAATGGAAAATTGACAGAGAAGCAATGGAAAAGTATGGAAAGTACAATGTTTTTTTGTTTCCACAAGAAAATAGCTCTAGTTGGTATTCATTATAGATTAACATCATCCTTACAACCGTTTTCTCAGTGGGTCAGCAGAGTCAGATATACATCAATCTTTCTCAATCCGACAGAGAAGTTTAATCTGGCAAATATAAGAAAAACAACCCACACAAAAGCTAAAAAATATGTGTATCTCAGTCGTTCAGCATTGACAAAAACGATAGTCAAACAAAACAGCGTAGAGTTACTCAAAACCAAAACATAGATCAGTTGATACATGATCATAATACTTTGTGAAAACTACTCGAGCTCTATTAAACCTAAAATGCACAGTTTAATCAGTAATATCTTGTTAATTTCATGCAGCTAAAAACAACCAAAAGAAAAATACCTAAACCAAAAGAAGTCTGAAACTCAAAAAATGAAGCAACCAGCAGGCTCACTAATTGTTTCAAAAATTGAAGCAGCAGCAGGCTCACGAACAGGCTCAAAATCTTGAAAAAAATGTATAGGAGGGTGCATTTAAATAGATTTTCTAGCAGCAAACTGTGATAGAGGCTGGCGGGAAATTAAAATTTACTAAGCCAACTGCACACTTGGCACATGGCTCTAGAAATCATGGAAGCATATTCCCAAAAGCCTGAAGCCTATGGTGTAGCGTGCTTACTAATAAGGCCGGTTAAACTACCAGTACTATCTTGTCTATTTCACTCTTAAATGAAGATATGGGTGACGGGTCACGGAACCGATTTTTTTGCTGACCTTCCTGTCTTTTCTTGAACTTATTGAAGAATTGAATCATTGATCTTTCCAGACCTTTTTTCCTCTAAATAGCCATTAAGCCTTCGTCAAGTTTCAACAGTACTATCAACCGCATGAAGCTCGAAATGACTTCGACTTTGACAACTTGTTAAATGACCAGGAACGAAACGATTCTGAACTTGCAAGTTGCAACTTCTGGGCCACACCCTTAAAAAAAATTGATGGGAAAATTAAAAGTTAGCCCTTCATTTGAAATATTTAAATTAAGTTAGCACTTCACTGTGGAAGGGTGAAATAAAAAATTTAAATTTTTTTTTACGGGTAAAATTTTAATTACATTTCTAGGACGGGCTAAACCCCTTTGGAAGGGCTGGGACGGGTTCAAATTTGACTGCTGGTGGTGTTTAATTGGAGAGAAAAATCAGTTGACATTTAAGTTTTTAAGTCTTAAGTTATTAAAATATGGAAGATGGCCTAGCCACTACAATCAAAACCCTTATCAGCTACACGCTAATCCAATGTGGCTAATCATGTTAACAAGCTTATCATGTTAATCATGTTTATAATATCACCTACAAGGTGATGTGACCTTCTCATTTTTATTGTCATCGCAAGAATCAATAACCAGTGGTATTTAATGGGAGAGAAAGGTCTTTAATGAGAGAGAAAAATCACTTGACATTTAAGTTTTAAAGTCTCAAGTTATTAAAAGATGCAAGCTGACCCAACCGCCATAATGAAAACCCTTGACAGGTACACGCTAATCCAACGTGGCTTATCATGTTAACAAGCTTATCATGCTAATCATGTTTATAACATCAACTACACGCTAATCCAATGTGGCAAACATCTATCAACTACAAGCTAATCCAACCTCGAAAAAAAAGGAATCTTCTCCAATTCTAAATATAATGGAAGACGACAAAGACATCCAAACAAACAAAGGAATTGAAAAAGCATTTCAAATCTATAAAAGCATTTCAAATCATAAGTAACCGTTGTAGATAAGAACAGTTATCGATCAAAAAGCCAAAAAACCATTTCAAAGCATGATTATTCGTTGTATGATAATAGAAAAAATACAAATGCGAATTTATGAAAGAATGGAAGTATCCTTTATAATGGAATCGGAACCAGGCCGAGCAGGCATTTCGAAATTCAACTCGTGACTTTACTTCATATTTCTTGAAAGCTTGTTATTATCCTTAGTGTGTTTGTTGGTTGGGTGCATCCAGTGATTAATTGGTATTCTTTTGGGTGAAATTGTGCAGGTCTTTCTACTCTTTGTGGATGAAATCGTGGTTCTATACGGTGTATATGATGCAATCCTCTCTGGTATGGTCCGCTTCTAAAAATATGCCCATATTTTGTGCAGAGCTTTTTATTTTGGTGCACAGTATTAATTTTATTTGTGTATGGTGGTAGACGCATAGTATTAGGTTTACTTCTTTCTGTTGTAGGTTTTGCTTTATTATGAGACCCAGGGTTTTTTCTACAAGATCCGGGGTATTTTCTATTAGACCCTGGGCGTTTTGTTCCATTAAAAACTGCTTATCTATCATCTCATTTTCTATTTAGTCTTTCAAGATTTCATCAAGATTTATTTTATTTTATTATCTTGATCCAGCTATTTTACCCATCCCATGCTAATTCCTTGCAGCTCGGTTCCTTCTAAAGATTATTTGTTCGTAATAAAGGACAGCCCATCCTCAGTTTTGATATCCGGTAGCAGATTCGAAATGTTCATCTGGGTATTAAGTATTTGCACCGGATCTGTAAACATTGGCAGAAGTTGTAATACAGATTTTGATAAATTTATCTTAAGAGTTTAATAAAAACAAAAATGGTTTTTGTCTGCTGAAGCCAAAACCTTCAGGGAAATTACTGGACTACGAAGCATTAGAACAAACATAAAGAAGGACAATAAAATTCCCTTCAAGCCATTGTAATCGGTAAGGAATATTGAGAGTTGGACAACCATCATATACAAAATATGAAATTGGAAAAATCGTTGGTGGTTTCTTCTGAAAATAGATCAAATTTATAGCACAACTACTACAACTACTCCACTAAGATGAGCGAGCACATCAAGCATATGTTCAACACTGTTGGCGTGTACAAACAACACTAAATTTTAGCTCCTGTGTTACAATCTAACACAGGATATCATTTAAATTATAACACAGGATAATGATAGTGAAGCTTCACTCCACCCTCTGCCTCCCCCTTCCACTTCCTTCATTGTTGCAATAAGGGAGCGCTGCTCCTTGGGAGCCAACGAGCCGTCTTTTACTGGCGGCGCGATTCTGAGAATCGCACTGCCAGTAAAGGGCGGCTCGTTGGCTCCCAAGGAGCGGCGCTCCCTTATTGCAATAGTAGAGGAGGTGAGTATGAGGCTTCTAAAATTTCAAGACCCCCAATGCTACAGTCCTTTGGTTTGTAATGGCAGAGAAATAGCTTCCAAAAATCGAAAAAATGGGAGCAACCCTAGATTATATTACAAACTTCATCTATTCGGAAAAACATGTCAACGTGTTAGATTGTAACAAAGGATATCATTTAAGTTATAACACAGGATAATGATAGTGAAGCTCCACTCCACCCTCAGCCTCCCCCTTCCACCTCCTCCACGGTTGCAATAAGGGAGCGCCGCTCTTTGGGAGCCAACGAGTCGCCCTTTACTGGTGCGATTCTGAGAATCACGCCGCCAGTAAAGGGCGGCTCGAATCGCACCAGTAAAGGGCGACTCGTTGGCTCCCAAGGAGCGGCGCTCCCTTATTGCAACCACGGAGGAGGTGGAAGGGGGAGGCGAAGGGTGGAAGGGCAGCAAACTTTTTCTGGCTCTTGCGGTTGAAAAAAAAAAAAGTTCGACAACTTCAACTTCTCTCGAAAGGAGGCGCCATCAAATATCAGACAGAATCGTTGTTGTGTCACTAACGTTGAAATTTCTCTAAAAGTAACTTTAACGTCACTAACTTTAAAAATTTGCATTACTTTATATACACAATTGACAAAGATGAGGGGACCTCTTAAACATATGTTTAATTGAGAATTAAATAGAGAAACATGCATCTCAGAAGCTTCTCATATTATGCTGGCATGTAGATCACTTGTTTGGGTGGGAACTTACTGCTTTACTAGCGCACCTGCCTACACCCATACTTTATTATGTTTGATCTACAACTGATTCGCTCATGTTCTACCACCCCTCCCAACTTTGTTTTGTGCAAGGTCCATTTAGTGTAGTGGATTAATTCTGGCATCTTCCTTATCACGAAACCGAACCGGCGGTTCATATTAGGCGGGCGGGGACTTTTAGACGTTATTTATCCATAGCACCCTTGCTTCTTTTAGATATGGCATTTTTAGCGGGGTAGACCTTTTTATATTCTTTCGGATGAAGGCGCCCAGCCGAGGGCGCGGAGGGAATTAGTAAATAAATTGAGTTACCTTATGCAAAATCTAATTTGAAAACCGGATGGACAAAGCCCTTACTTAGTTGCAGATCCAATTCCATAACCCGCTCGTTTACTCAGTGAAAGCACATGGATCTATCCATTTGGGTTAAAGAACTCAATTTGTTCTATAGGAAACTCGCTGCGTTGATTGAATGCAAGGTTTTTCCTTCCTCTCAAGCTAGGGGGGCAGCAGTTCTAGCGAGATGCTCGGTTGGGATGGGATATACTTGAATTGGATACCCATTATAGAAAAAATAGACTCGGTCGTTGCTTTCGTTAAATAATATTGCTTCTTTCGAGGGGTCAAAGACATAATACAAGTCACTTCAATATATTTTCTTCCTAATGAACATGGCCCACGACGGTTACCTATAGCTTGGAGAGATCAATTCTTTGATTGTTGATCGATCTAATGTTATACGTCTTTTTTCAATGCGAAGAAAGAGGTATAGGTTCCAAACAGTTGATCCAACAGTCATCAGTACCTGGGTGGGCAAGAGGTGCCAATCGATGGTTCCCAAGACATTGATCTCCGCTTGACAATACCCAACAATACATACCCCCAACCGGTAACTTTATGCCGAGATGACATCAAATTGCCTTGGCTTGAGCCTTGGTCTAGAATGATAGGTAGCCGCCATTCATTTACACATACTAGCTAGTTGGTTGGGTCCTTAAAATTGAGTGCAAGATGGTAGCAATCGTTTCTGTCGTTTATAAGGTGATGGCAAGCAACGGCGCCATTCCTACCTTCGACGGACTCAGACTTACTTTAGCCCGTCCTTATACTTTCAACTTACTACCTCCTCATTAGAGGAAATTTGGGGTCTAAAATGGGCCTTATAAGAAAATGTGCCCACAATAAGTTCTTGTGAGTTGGAATTCAAGAACCAATAGAATTCCAATAAAATGAGTCAACCATAATGGTTGAATTGACATAGTTGTCATAAAAAAACTACTTTTTTTGTTCGCATTTTCGACATATCTCCCTTTGTTTTTACTCAATTTTTGATTGAGAGAGCTTGTTGGCTACGGAATTTGATTTCGCATCCAACGAGTACCCACACTACATACTTTTGATGGACCTCGCTACCCCAAAAACAAGAAATACCTAAAAAAAATGTGATGATGACATCGTCATCACATTTTTTCAAGTATTTCTTGTTCTTGGGGTAGCAAGGTCCGTCAAAAGTATGCATTATGGGTACTCGTTGGATGAGGAATCAAATTCCACATCCTGCGAGCTCTTCCGATCGAAATTTGAGTAAAAACACAGGGAGATATGTCAAAAATACGAACACAAAAGTAGTTTTTTTCTTTTTTCCTCCAAAATTAATAAATATTATTTTATTATTTTCCTTAGGAGGCCCATTTTAGACCCCAAAATTCCTCTAATGACTCCTTACTGATTTAGACTATTTTGACCTCGTAAGTAAATAGGTAGATAAAATCCTCTTCCTAACCCAAGCAGTTCCACCAAGAGGGTAGGTCCAATACTCTAACGAAACGAGACCTCCCTCTGACAATGATATGATAACTCTAACAAACCAATACTCTCCCGGTCCTCCTAATGTGGTCGATTCCTTACTACTCTTCCACGTACTCCAGCGGAATGTGAAGGTCATGCTCAATCAAATTGCTCACCTCCGTAGGACACTCATGGGGCAAGCGAACGCCCACTTCTCAACTATTTGCTGTCCAAGTCAAAGTATTTATGTCTCTTCTTCCACGCTCTCTATTCGGACTGATCCCGGCAAGCTCAATTACAAACTTGACCTCCAACTCATGGGGAAGGTTGAACGCTCCAATCTTCAACCGGGTGCTTTCATGCAAGTGTTGCTCAATCTTTCCAGGTACTCATTCTTTCGACGTACCCGATCATGTGGGAAGTGACCGCCCTGTTATATCGTCACCTGACCTCCGGCCGTAATGTCAGGATGTATTGGAACTTGATCTCCTTGATTTATTCAGGTAGGTTGTTTAGATCAATCAACCCGGTATATCTATCCCATGGGCCTTGTTCCTCAACTGAAAAGATCAAGTTGGGAATGATGAACTATATCTTTGATGAATTCTTCCTTTGATAGGGGCTTCTTGTACAACTGGAGTCAATAGCCGTTGACCGTCAGTGTAGTCTTATCGTCGTCAATGGTTCGTATCTTTATTTCCCCATTGTTGTATACAGTATCTATCTCATAAGGTCCCATCCATCGAATGCGAAGCTTCCCTTTCAAAGCTTTATACCAAGAGTAAAATAAAATAGCCCAGTCTCCTTCATGGAACTTCTTCGTCTTGATGAGCTTGTAATTCCATTTCACTCGCTATTGCTGTACCAAGGTAGTTGGTTGAATGGCAGCTTTTCTAAATTAATCAAGCTCGTTGAGTTGAGCCAGTTGGTGTTGTTGAGCTTTCGTTAAATAAATATTCACTTGTAATGCGCAGTGTTTTAACTTCAAATTCGATCAGAAATCAACGAATTTTAATGCGTCAAGGAAGCTCACATGAAGCTTCAGAGCATTACAAAGTCAATTGAGCATAGCATTAAGGTACACAAGACTGCCTTGCTAATAAATACGCCTCGTCGTCCAGGTTATTGAACTCAGTCATTTATTCCATTGAAGTTCCTAGTTCTACATCATAGAGCCGAGTTTCCTTTAGAGGCATTTAATGGTTAGAAATATGGTATCCATAATTACTATAGTGTTTCTCACCATTGCTTTCTTCACATGGAATCTCATAACAGTAACCTCTGAATGCCGTTACTTGGGTAAAAACTAATCGACTAGTCCACTTTACTCTTCTGCTACCACCATTTAAAAGTAAAATAATAGTATAAATTTTAATAATTTTCAATTTATAAGTAAAATAATAGTATAAATTTTAATAATTTTCAATTTATCGTATAAATTTTAGATAATTTTCAATTTATTTATTTAAAAATGTTTAATGAATTTTGCATTTTTAATAAAAAATTCCAATGTGATTCACTCATTCATTTAATCTAACCTATTCATTTGACTTAACTCATTAAATTGCATTTTTAATAATATTATAAAAAATAAGGATATATTTTTATCATGAGTAAGTTATTCTTGTTTTTGTTTGGAGAATAAAATAAATCAATATTCTTGTTTTTCCCATTAAATAAAATAAAACAATAGTTTTGTTTTGTCAAAATAATAAAATAAAATAATATTATTAGTAAGTTACACATTTAGATAATAAAATAATATTATTATTTTAAATAATTATGTTTATAGGCATTTAGATAAAATAAAACAATATTTTTGTTTTGTCAAATTAATAAAATAAAACAATATTTTTGTTTTGTCAAGATAATAAAATAAAAAGATAATTTTGTTTTGTCAAGATAATAAAATAAAACAATATTATTAATAAGTTAAATATTTAGAGAATAAAATAATATTATTATTTGTATAACAAGAATTCTTAGTTTTATTTATTTATTTATGATTAAATAGTATTTGTTTTGTGTTTATATTAACTCTAACAATATGGTATGAATAATAGATATAAAATTATATATTTTATGCTTGTGATTGTACTAGTAGATATAAAAATATAATATAAATTATTTTTATTTACTGAGTCATCGTGGGTTTTCCTAGGAGACACCCCACATTCCCTCCACCTCCTCCATCCTCCCTTCATCCCCCTCCTCCCGCTCCGCTCCCCTCCACTGTCCTCCCCGTCCACCTCCCTTGTCCACCTTCTCTCTCGTCGCATTAAGGGGAGCGTAGCTCCCTTGGGAGCCAAAGGGTCGTGCCTCATTGGCAACGTGATTTGATAATCGCATCGCTAGTGAGGAGCAACCCTTTGGCACCCAAGGGAGCGGTGCTCCCCTTAATGCAACGACGAAGGAGATGGAAGGGGGAGGTGGAGGGGAAGGGAGACAGATATTTTGAATATTTATATGAAACTCTGAAGGCGACGACAAAGGAGCCATTTGTAATTGAAACTCTGAAGGAGATTTGAATATTTATATGAATCATTTGTTATTGTATGTTCTAATATATAATTTCATTATGAAACACATCATAATTTCTTTGATTTTTTATGGTTAGAGTGGTGAAATTATTTATGAAATATTTTTGTTTGTTTAATATGCAAGTTTCAAAAAAGTTGTAATTTATCTTTTGGAGAAAAAAACTTTGTCCAATTTAGGGGTTGATTTTAAAGTGTTCGTAAACAACAGTATGGGATTTTTAGGCCATGGCTCTATTTTTAACCTCGAAAAAAAAAACATGTATACTGGTATCAACACTTTTCTATTTGGGGGTGTTTTTGGTGTTTTTTTCGCAAAAATCATCGTTTTTATCCCTAGAGTTCTCGTTCTTAGTATAAAGTTCTTGTTTCATAGTATACGTGGTTTTGGGTGCATCCATGCAGGTGGGTTACAATTTTTGGCAAAGCAATTTCAGCAAAAACAAAAAAACGTACCTCGGTCAAGCTTTCGCTAAACCCTTGATCGAGGGCTTAGAAAATGCTCGATCGAGGTTTTCTTAAACCCTCGATCAAGCTTTTGCGAAACCCTCGATCGAGGTGTTAAGACCTTGATTGATGGTTTAGCAAAAGAACAATTGAGGGTTTAAAAAAAAAGATTGATCGAGCATCTCATATCGTTATAAATATAAAGAGGCAACAAAACATGATTTAATTCACTGCGTTTGTTACATAGGAATTTTGTGAAAGAATATTAGAGACGGGTTATAGATATAATAGATGTTTATAGATGAAAAGGGTCATTTATATTCATTTGTAGATATGGGTCGCAGAGTAATTGGAGTTATAGATATGATTGATCACATCTATAGCTCCAATTACTCCGTGATTAATATTTACACATAAAATTTAGAGGAAGCACCAATAGTAATGCTTTTACTTGTTTCTTCTTCAAGGTATTTACTATTACCCACAAGTATCATTCTTCTAGTCAAAATTATGTTTAATTAAATTTTATTGACATATAATTCTATGTTTGATTTTAATTGAATTTGAAGACCTTGTTCCCATGAACAATATGAGATTTTAAAAACTTTGATTAAAGATATTTTTGGGTGTCCATATTCGTGTGCACACACGAATATGGTCACTCAAATATTTTTTTAGTTAAAGTTTTGAAAATCTCTGTTGAGATGCTAGCTTGATCGAGAGTTTCTCTAACCGCACATAAACATTCAATAGAGATATTTAAAAACACATGTAAAATCTCGATCGATGGTTTTAGAGACCTTGATCGAACTCATAGCTTGACCTTGACATTGTATTTCCATATGCATCATGTAAAGTTTCATTAAATGAAGTCTTCCAAAAGATGCTTGGAGACCTTGTATTTTGAATCCCCATTTGAATTCATGTAATTGAACATTTTCAATTCTTGTCAAAATGAGAATTAGTATCATGTTTAGTTTCGATACTTTTTGTTTTTTGAATCCCATAGTCGCCATAACACCTTTTCCTTTATTTACTTTCCTCCACTCTTAGCATTATGAAACACCAAAACAATTAGTCACGTGTTATTGATGTAAATTCTAATGTCATTCAATAATTTACTAGCAAGATTAAGTGCAAATATGTGGCACAATAACAATTTTGAAGAGTAAACAATGGGCATTGATATAACCCAAGGAAATGAGGTCATATTTCTTTTTTCATGCTCACATTTTCATCTCTCTAAAGGCACATAACTTGTTGATTCATAATTATTTGATTATAGCATTCGTAATGCTATGTTTTTTCTTGTAATAGGCCATGACATGAACCTTTATATATGTGGTATATCATATTTGATTATTATTTGAGCACATTTGTGGGTTTGTCAACCACTTAGTATGTAACCCATGGCCCATTAATGCAATAGATACTTAATAGGTACAAACCACATGATTAATAATGGAATGTATGATATGTTAACATCCACAAATTTTGCATAGGTTTGGGCAATTAATATAACACAATTTCTTTTTTTTGTTTTACACAACTATCTAACACTAAGATTACAATAGTGAGAATTGTGATTAAGTTCATTCAATTATGTGTCATCAAAACCTTACTTGTTCTTTGATATTGATATTAGCGTGATGATAGTTTGCATGTTTAATATTTTGAGAATGCCCCATAGCTCTCTTTCCCTCTACCGTATCCCAAGCCCAAGGTCAAGGACACATATCCTTTGCAACATTAAATGCTTGGAGCAACACTTTTTATCTGGGTGGAATTCTTTAAAAAACTAGCGAGAATGTTACAAAATATTTATCTAAATTACATAGTTCATGATAATTGTGGAAATATTTAAGGCTTTAAAATATGTTTCAATGTAGGAGGGGTATTTATGGATTTAAATTATGTTTCAATGTGGGGGGAATATTTATGGCTTTAAATTATGTGAATATTTATGGATTTAAATTATGTGAATATTTATGGCTGTAAATTACACCGAAAATCACATTGAGATGACCTGAAATGATATGTTTCTTTTTCCATTAAACAAAGGAAAGCAATGATGCATGGAATTCAGTTGATTAGCTAAACTTAGGTGAGTTGTGTCCCCTCCACGTGGAAGCTCGGGACTACGATGATTTGGGTTCCCGGGTGTATGATATGGATTCTATTTCTTCTTTCCCACAGAGGACATATTTCTCCTAAACACTTATGAGATTGCTTGTATTGTATTAGAACCCACAAAGTAGCAGGACGGATGGATAGCAGAGTAGGACGAGCCCGCTTGTGATTTATGTAACTTGTAAGACTAGAGGGAATCGCCTTGGGGATCAACTGAAGTGATATGTTTCTTTTTGCACTGAACCAAGGAGAGAAATGGTGCATGCAATTCAGTTGATGAGCTGAAATTAGGCGACTTATGTCCACTCGTCCTGGATTCTCATGACTAAGATCTACCTATGATATGGATCTTTAGGACATGGGTGTGTGCAAGAAGTTGAGGGTCTCTTTTGGCACGTTAGATGCAATACAAAACTGAAAAAACAGGCATCCATCAACTTGCATGGATATTTTGACACTTACACAATGAATCTTGCAATCATTAAAAAACAA
>LPNX010077068.1:159086-166571 GCA_001517045.1 Pseudotsuga menziesii
ATCAACATCATCATCATCCTCATCATGAACATCATGAACATCATCATCATCCTCATCATCATCAACATCATGAACATCATCCTCATCATCATCATCACCATCAACATCATGAACATCATCATCATCATCCTCATCATCATCATCACCTTCATCATCCTCATCATCCTCATCATCAACATCATCATCATCCTCATCATGAACATCATGAACATCATCATCATCCTCATCATCATCAACATCATGAACATCATCCTCATCATCATCATCACCATCAACATCATGAACATCATCATCATCATCCTCATCATCATCATCACCTTCATCATCCTCATCATCCTCATCATCAACATCATCATCATCCTCATCATGAACATCATGAACATCATCATCATCCTCATCATCATCAACATCATGAACATCATCCTCATCATCATCATCACCATCAACATCATGAACATCATCATCGTCATCCTCATCATCATCATCACCTTCATCATCCTCATCATCCTCATCATCAACATCATGAACATCATGAACATCATCATCATCCTCATCATCATCCTCATCACCAACATCATGAACATCATGAACATCATCATCATCCTCATCATCAACAACATCATGAACATCATCCTCATCATCATCATCACCATCAACATCATGAACATCATCATCATCATCCTCATCATCGTCATCACCTTCATCATCCTCATCATCATCATCATGAACATCATGAACATCATGAACATCATGAACATCATGAACATCATGAACATCATCATCATCCTCATCATCATCATCATCACCATCAACATCATGAACATCATCATCATCATCCTCATCATCATCATCACCTTCATCATCCTCATCATCCCCATCATCAACATCATGAACATCATCATCATCCTCATCATCAACATCATGAACATCATCATCATCCTCATCATCATCATCACCATCAACATCATGAACATCATCATCGTCATCCTCATCATCATCATCACCTTCATCATCCTCATCATCATCATCATCAACATCATGAACATCATGAACATCATCATCATCCTTCATCATCCTCATCATCATCCTATCATGAACATCATCATCGTCATCCTCATCATCATCATCACCTTCATCATCCTCATCATCATCATCATCAACATCATGAACATCATGAACATCATCATCGTCCTCATCATCAACATCATGAACATCATGAACATCATCATCATCCTCATCATCAACATCTTGAACATCATGAACATCATCATCCTCCTCATCATCATCCTCATCGTCATCATCACCTTCATCATCATCATGAACATCATGAACATCATCATCATCCCCATCATCATCAACATCATGAACATCATCATCACCATCAACATCATGAACATCATCATCATCATCATCCTCATCATCATCATCACCTTCATCATCCTCATCATCCTCATCATCAACATCATCAACATCATGAACATCATCATCATCCTCATCATCATCCTCATCATCATCCTCATCATCAACATCATGAACATCATGAACATCATCATCATCCTCATCATCAACATCTTGAACATCATGAACATCATCATCCTCCTCATCATCATCCTCATCGTCATCATCACCTTCATCATCATCATGAACATCATGAACATCATCATCATCCCCATCATCATCAACATCATGAACATCATCATCACCATCAACATCATGAACATCATCATCATCATCATCCTCATCATCATCATCACCTTCATCATCCTCATCATCCTCATCATCAACATCATCAACATCATGAACATCATCATCATCCTCATCATCATCCTCATCATCATCCTCATCATCAACATCATGAACATCATGAACATCATCATCATCCTCATCATCAACATCTTGAACATCATGAACATCATCATCCTCCTCATCATCATCCTCATCGTCATCATCACCTTCATCATCATCATGAACATCATGAACATCATCATCATCCCCATCATCATCAACATCATGAACATCATCATCACCATCAACATCATGAACATCATCATCATCATCATCCTCATCATCATCATCACCTTCATCATCCTCATCATCCTCATCATCAACATCATCATCATCATCCTCATCATCATCCTCATCATCATCCTCATCATCATCCTCATCATCATCCTCATCATCATCCTCATCATCATCCTCATCATCATCCTCATCATCATCCTCATCATCATCCTCATCATCATCCTCATCATCATCCTCATCATCATCCTCATCATCAACATCATCATCATCATCCTCATCATCATCATCACCTTCATCATCCTCATCATCATCATCATCAACATCATGAACATCATGAACATCATCATCATCCTCATCATCATCCTCATCATCAACATCATCATCATCATCCTCATCATCATCATCACCTTCATCATCATCATCATGAACATAATGAACATCATCATCATCCTCATCATCATCAACATCATGAACATCATCATCATCATCATCATCACCATCAACATCATGAACATCATCATCATCATCCTCATCATCATCCTCATCATCATCCTCATCATCATCCTCATCATCATCCTCATCATCATCCTCATCATCATCCTCATCATCATCCTCATCATCATCCTCATCATCATCCTCATCATCATCCTCATCATCATCCTCATCATCATCCTCATCATCATCCTCATCATCAACATCATGAACATCATGAACATCACCATCATCATCCTCATCATCATCATCATGAACATCATCCTCATCATCATCATCACCATCAACATCATCATCATCCTCATCATCAACATCATCATCATCATCACCTTCATCATCAACATCATCATCATCACCTTCATCATCCTCATCATCATCATCATCAACATCATCATCATCACCTTCATCATCCTCATCATCATCATCATCAACATCATGAACATCACCATCATCAGCCTCATCATCATCATCATGAACATCATCCTCATCATCATCATCACCATCAACATCATCATCATCCTCATCATCATCAACATCATCATCATCACCTTCATCATCCTCATCATCATCATCATCAACATCATGAACATCACCATCATCAGCCTCATCATCATCATCATGAACATCATCCTCATCATCATCATCACCATCAACATCATCATCATCCTCATCATCATCAACATCATCATCATCACCTTCATCATCCTCATCATCATCATCATCAACATCATGAACATCACCATCATCAGCCTCATCATCATCATCATGAACATCATCCTCATCATCATCATCACCATCAACATCATCATCATCCTCATCATCATCAACATCATCATCATCACCTTCATCATCCTCATCATCATCATCATCAACATCATGAACATCACCATCATCAGCCTCATCATCATCATCATGAACATCATCCTCATCATCATCATCACCATCAACATCATCATCATCCTCATCATCATCAACATCATCATCATCACCTTCATCATCCTCATCATCATCATCATCAACATCATGAACATCATCATCATCCTCATCATCATCCTCATCATCAACATCATGATCATGAACATCATCATCATCCTCATCATCACCATCACCATCAACATCATGAACATCATCATCATCATCATCATCACCATCAACATCAGCATCATCCTCATCATCATCAACATCATCATCATCACCTTCATCATCCTCATCAACATCATCATCATCACCTTCATCATCATCATCATCATCATCATCAACATCATGAACATCATGAACATCATCATCATCCTCATCGTCATCCTCATCATCATCCTCATCATCCTCATCATCCTCAACATCATGAACATCATCCTCAGACTGGTTCAATGAAATAAAAAAAATAAACTTATGCATAGGATATATACTATATGACTAGTTTTAACGTGTATGAGGGGGCACGAACTAAAATCTGATTTATTCTTTTCTTTTTATCCTTTATGCATGTCAATTATTAGTATAAATGGTTGATATTGCAATTTTGTGAATAATTGAGGTTCAAACATATTTGTTTATATTTTCATAATACATCAATCATAACTCGATTTATACAAAGTCACACTATAGTTTAAAATGTGTTTTTTTTCCTTTCCGGGCTTCTTTGCATTTAGATATTGTATATTACAAATCGACTTTCTTATTTTTCTACATTGCATATTTTAGATTTAGATTAGGTGAAAATTTTCCTCTATATGAATATTTAAAAAATAAAAAAAAATTATTTAAATATTTTCACATTATCTTTTCAAAAACATTTTCAAATATTTATATATTATATAATATATTATAAATTTATTGTGATAAAGAAATTTAAAGTTCAAAGATATAATTTAAAGCTCAAAGATATACATCAATCATGAATAGAGTCATACAAAGTCACATTATACATTAAAATGTGTTTTAACTTTTTTCTATCTTTACATATTTTAAGAACAGTTTTTTACAATTTTTATTATATATTATATTGCATATTTTCGATTTACATTGAATAAAATGATTTTTATTATTTTACCTTTTCATTTTGGTGACAAATTCTTTTAAAAGGAAAATATATTATATAAAAAAAACTTTTATTATACACTAAACTATACAAAAATATATTATGCTTTTCATTTTGGTGATAAATTCTTTTAAGAGGAAAATATATTATATAAAAAATACATTTTATTATACACTAAACAATACAAAAGACATTATGCATGTAAGTTTATGATTTTTTTAGTTAAGTTTTAAGATTAGATTTTTATAGTATTATATTTCAATATTATAATGCATAATTTTATGTGAAAAGGTTTTAAGTATTAGATTTTTTTCTTAAGAAAATACGTTTAGCCGTGCACCCACCCCATTTTATGATTTATGATTTAGAAATCGCGTACGCGTTTTATAACTGCATATCGCGAGCGCGTTTTGTAGTTATATAACGCGTGCGCGATTTTTCTTCCTATCCTACATGTTCCATGACATGTCAGGCTCGAGTTGAACCATACCAAGAGCTATGTCAGGCTCGGGTTGATGTATTTTTTGGTAACATGATGTTGTTTTTGAAAACTAGGATTGCATCTTCAAGGTCCCTCATCTTCTTGCACTGACCCACATATATTTAAAGCCCAGAGCCCATGGAGGAATAGAATAGGATGATTAAGATAAAAATTAGTGTTTTTAGAGTCATATCACATAATTGTAGTTTTTTAAAATTAAAAATTATATACGAAGGATCAAATTATTTTTAGTATTTAAAACCTTTCACTACATTTCTATAACTCTAATTCTAATCCTCAATTCCTGCCACCCCCCCCCCCCCCCCCCCCACTGCTACTCCATTCCAGCCATATTTTGTGTTATGAAGAAGTAGTTTAATGAACATTAAAAAGCTTTCAACAATCCATTTCTCAAACCCTTGGCCCCATGGTGGTTTGTACCAGGCCCACTTTTGGTTTCCAAGTAAAATGCTGAAAGGTCTATTGTTATAATAAGTTGGCAATGTCATGACAATTTTTTTTGTTTAAATTTCTAAGAGATTTATTATTTGCAGAGTTGGTTGAGGCGAAGTTGTTGGAAAATTGTGGTGGACATAGTTGTATCTATGGAATGGGTAGAATTGGAAATAAAACATGTAAGTATCTGTATTGCCAATCTCTGCAATTTTCCTCTACATATTTAGTTGGAATTCAATGAATGGTTGTTGTAGTTTTAAATTTTGTAGTATTTGATACTTCTGAAATTATATTTCTAGCAAGAAAATAGTTTCCCTTCTAATGTTATGCCAACCACTTTGTTAAAGCAATATCATCTTAAGAAACATCTACAGAGCTAGGCATTAATTCTACAAGTTTGTTATGCTCGTATATGAATCAACAGCTCTTGATCTCTGGTTCTACATGTGAATTTAAGCATCATCATCATCATTTTTGTTCTTATGAAAATGCATACTAGATGTCCTTTCAAAAGAGAATCTGCATCTTATCAAAACTGCAGGATAGTTTTGAGTTCAAAGAGATGCATCTTTTTTTATCTAATAACTACACTAGAGATGCTCTTTCCCATAATGTTAATGAAAACCAAGATGTGTTGCCTTGAACACATTGAGGGAATCTAGGATAACCTCCATCACCTTATAGAGTTGATTCTCTATGCCCAAACTTGTCATTAGTAGCTCGAAAGCAGTGTTTAGATGAGGTCTTCCTTGACAAATAAAAGGATTTATCTGAATCTATATTTAGGTGCAGGAAAACATTAGGTTCAAGAAATTGTATACACATTGGATATATTGTTGATAGGAATCAAATGATGTTGAAATTCCTTACCTCCATTCTATTTGTTGGGTCCTTGAATCCCATTTCTAAAATGTCGTGCATGGGCATAATCTTCTAGATAGGGATTATGGTAGTTAGTGTCCACAAGATGTTGAGAACCAGGGGGCTAGGATTTAACTCCTCAATTTTTTGTACTAAATATAAACGTGTTGAGTGTGCATATAAAACCTTGGTAGTCATGTGTAAATATTTTTTTGTGGAGTAATTCTTGGGGTAGAGGTGGATTTGTAGAGATAATTATAGCATGTGATCTAGCGGAAACCTCCAATAAATTCTGTAATAGAGGCAACAAGATCAATCTCTTTGCAATCATATCCATATCTTTTTTTCTTATTGTAGGTGTTTTGGGGAAAATTTGTAAGGTTGATTACAATTAATAGAGATTCCACTAAAGAATTTGGAATTCCTAAGTTCATTCCCACGTATTTTTTTAGGAGTTTGACAAAAATAGGTCCTCGATTGAGGGTTTCAGAACTACCTCGATCGAGGGTTTAACGGTATCTCGATCGAGGGTTTAATAAACCCTCGATTGAGGGATTTGAATACCTTAATCGAGGGCCTGAAAAACAAAGAATTAGCCCTCTTACATGAAAATCAGAGTTTCTCTGTGTCTTCTAGGGGTGTAAACCCTGCCATTCATGGCACATAAATGAGCAGAGTTTGTACCAACAGATTCATCGTTGAATCCTCTATCCATTGAGGTATCATGCATTCATTTTGGCATTCATATGGTTTTTTTTAATTTGTTCTAAAACTTACACTTAGAAAACATGACAACAACTTCAACTCAAAGAAAAATCCACTGGGTAAAAAATACACATCTAAAAATTTCTTAAAAATGCACAGCCCACACATCGGCGCGTCCTCTTCAAAAGGGTATCTTTAGTTTTTCAATTTTTGAAAGAAGTGAAAAAAAAGTTGGGATGGACACACATGTGTATAAAGTGATGTTGAAATCAGATGTGGTCACTTTCAAAAAATAATAAATAATTCTATATTGTGAAATAAATTAACAAAAAATATGCAAACCACATTGCATTTTGTGTAGATCATGATCATATATATATATATATATATATATATATATATATATATATTGGGGAAGAATGTTGAGAGA